>JZKD02S2218297.1:1211221-1226973 GCA_000966675.3 Picea glauca
TCACCAAAGTACTATGACCCTTATAAGGTGTTGCAAAAGATTGGTATTATGGCATACAAATTGGAGTTGCCTGCATCTCCACGAGTACACCCAGTTTTCCATGTTTCATGCTTAAATAAGGTTATAGGTGAAAATATCCCAGTTCAAACTATATTTCCAAAACTTGACGAGGAAGGAAAATCATAATGGATCCTGAAGCCATCATTGACACAAGAATTTTCCAGCTGAGGAATAGATCCATTTCAGAGTATCTCATTAAGTGGAGGAAACTACCTGCTGAAGATTCCACTTGGAAAGATGTGTCTTTTATACAGAAGCATCCATAATTACTCAAGTGTTGTAGACAACACTTGTCTCGAGGGGAGGGGCATGTTAAGCCCTAAATAGTGGCACAATACCCCTTAATTGGGGCATATTACATTAGTAATGTTATTTTATTTATGTTGTCTTGGGTCCATTAGTTGTAATTGTACCTCCTAGTCTCCTATATATACCAAGGAGACATTTTCATTTGGAATCATCTTGTATTTGGAAATTTACATGGTGTATAAGGAGGTTTCCCCCTCGAAGAGGCTTATTATCTGAAATTCTCTCTTTTTCAAGGCGTTGAGTACGTATTCTGATGTTTTTCTATGTTATCTTGATTTTTGGTTCTTAATTGAGTTTTCCCACTTTGTTAGCCTCCGATACAGTTTAACCCTGTATCTAGTCATCCCCCTAACGCTAGATATAGTTTTACGGTTGTTGCCAATCATCCCTCAACACCCCAACCAAGGGAAGTCTTGAGTCCCACAACATCTTGAATTCGTTCGTGTTCCTTGTCAGTGCCTGATATCATCTATTACTTAGTGGATTTCAAGAAGCCCTTTTCTTCTTGACATCGCGTCTCCCTTCATGTCAACATCAACACAGTTTCTACAAGGGAGACAATATCTTGACTCTCATTAACTTTTCAATGAGGATTCTCGAATGACACAGAGATAATCATCATTTCTTTATGATTCCATTGACCCCCATAACATTCAAATTCAAAAAAATCTCATGTTACGGTGGGTCTTACTATGCGGCCATTGCAGTTGTTTCATACTAGATGAATACCTCTGAAGTTGATTGGTCGTCAATGCCTATGAGTCATCGACACTTCTTACATTCATCCATTACTCGCTTCAGATCCATTTCACCAGTCAGAACTGCCATTTGTCATTATCAACCGCCCTCGAGGGTGTTGCAGTTATCTACATCAAAACCCATCATCAATTACATTCCCACATTTGTGTTTCATGACACGAGCATGGGGCATGCCTGCCTCGTTTGTATACAGATTTTGTTTTTGTTTCTTCCTAGAGAAAGGTTTGGTTCCCACCATTTTCTCTCTCCCTCACGTGGATCACTCTTGCAGTTCCTCTCTTCACTCTTTCTTACAATGGCATTCTCAACAAAAGAAACATTGATGTATTTCGGCTATACGTATTATCCTAACCTCACACATAAGGGGGCATCTGTTACAACTGAAAAATTGTCCACAACATTGCACACAATGGTTGAAGAAAGACATCAATTCTAGCAGTAATTAGTACATCCACAACATCAAAATCCATCAAAAAGGCACAAAACTATACACTTGGTTCAAAAATTAAAGTGCGCAAATTCACCAAAGGAAGCGCGTGCACAGTGCGTAGAATGCGCAGGCTAACACAATCCTCAATGCACACTATGTGCAAGATGCGCGAATATCTACGAAAAAATACGCGCACTTCTCATGAACTGTGGATTTATGAATCTTGTTGGCCTCTCAACCACTTCTAGTCTGACCCCCAACACGATTTGACACTCAGATAAGAGCAAAATCTAGCTTGGAGGCTGGTCAAGGGATAAGAAGTTCCCTAAAAGGCTCCTTGTTCACACTATGAACTAGTTGTATCTTGCCATGAATGAACACTATAAATATGTTCCATGGGTGTGCTAGAAAAGTAAGAACTTCAAGGTATTGTTATGGTACAAGAATTCTTATTATGAAAATCATCTTTTCTTTTTTAATCATTCAAGCACTATAGCAAGGGCCAGTCCACTCACCTCTTGAGAGGATTGGGATTGTATTTCTTCACCATTTTTACTTTCCATTGCATGAAGAGAAGAGCTCTCTATTAGGGAACTCAAGAGCCCTCCCAAGGAGGAAGAGGGGATTCATAAGTCACTTCCTTTCTCTACGGTGTTATCCTATCAATATATTGATCCATTGGTAGCTATATGATGGTCATTTTTTTTTTTACATGGTTCTAATTCTTGCAAGCTTCTCTAACATTTATTTCTTTTTCTTTGTATTTCCTTGTTTCATGTGTATTTGGTTATCTAATCAACTCACAAACCTCTTTCTTATTTAGCTGACTTAACTAAGCAGGTAAGTATTATGTTTTTTCTCACCCATGTGAAAAACCCAACACAACAAGAAGATAGTTAAACAAAACTTAATTAATACATATGTTTGCTATAGAAGTTTGACATTTAACACATAGTCCATGGTGCAAGAACACATTTAACCTTATGCAAAAAGAGTAAAAGAAAAAAATTAATTTATAAGATAGTTAAAAAAAACTTAATTAATACATATGTTTGCTATGGAAGTTTGACATTTAACACACAACCCGTGGTGCAAGAACACATTTAACTTTATGCAAAAAAATGGATGGATGGTAAATTCAATCAAACAATGGAATACATGCAGTGCCACTTTTACTCGTTCAATTTAGTTAGGAAATGCCACTTTTTGTCAATTTAATGATATTTTAACATAATCAATCAATGCAATGAGATTTTTCTCAAAATATTCAAACATATTTTTGAAATAAAAGCATACCCTTAGAAGAAGATACAATGGTTTTTCAAGAATTGATAAGTCAAAGTCAATCCAAGGATTTTCATGTGAATTGAATATTTTTCCTAGTCTAAGTGGAAAAGTTTGTTTGAAGACGATACCATTTAACACTTGGTCCATGATATAAGAACACATTTAACTTTATGAGAAGATAGTTAAAAAAAACTTAATTAATACATATGTTTGCTATGGAGCTTTGACATTTAACACATAGTCGATGGTGCAAAAACACATTTAACCTTATGCAAAAAGAGTAAAAGAAAAAACTCAATTTATAAGATAGTTAAAAAAACTTAATTAATACATATGTTTGTTAAGAAAGTTTGACAATAACACACAACCCATGGTGCAAGAACACATTTAACCTTACGCAAAAAGTGGATGGATGGTAAAATCAATCAAACAATGGAGTACATGCAGTGCCACTTTTAGTCATTCAATTTAGTTAGGAAATGCCACTTTTAGTCAATTTAATGATGTTTTAACATAATCAATCAATGCAATGAGATTTTTCTCAAAATATTCGAATACATTTTTGAAAAAAATGCATACCCTTCAAAGAAGATACAATGGTTTTTCAAGAACTGATAAGTCAAAGTCAATCTAAGGCTTTTTCATGTGAATTTAAATATTTTATAAGTCAAAGTTAATCTAAGGCTTTTTCATGTGAATTGAAATATTTTTCCAGTGTAAGTGGAAAAGTTTGTTTGAAGACGATCCCATTTAACACTTGGTCCATGGTATAAGAACACATTTAATCTTATGAGAAGATAGTTAAAAAAACTTAATTAATATATATGATTACTCTTACTATGGAGGTTTGACATTTAACACGAGGTTTGACATTTAACACATAGTCCATGGTGCAAGAATAAATTTAACCTTATGCAAAAAGAGTAAAAGAAAAAAAACAATTTATAAGATAGTTAAAAAAAATTAATTAATACATATGTTTGTTTTTGGAAGTTTGACATTTAATACACCGCACATGGTGCAAGAACACATTTAACTTTATGAAAAAAGTGGATGGATGGTAAAGTCAATCAAACAATCAAATATATGGATCGCCTCAACACAACGATTTGATTGGTAAAGTATACAGAGGTGTACATACCCTATCATCCTCTGGATTTGAACTTGTGATTTCCTAGGAGAAACACATGTTCTTAACCATTAGGACCACTCAAACACTTATAAAAACTATAAAGATAAAATAAAAATATGTGGTGGTGGAAAGACCAGAAAAAACTCATGAAATCTTGTGGAAAAGTATGAACAACTTTTTTATTAAACTTTCACATCCATTTTGACCTAGATAATTATCTTCTTAAACCTTCACATCCAAGTTTATATATAATTATGCTTTAATTTTTTTTATATTTGTATTTATAAATGATATTGTTTTTTTCCATTATATAGTGATATTTTCTGTGACGACCCCATCGTGACGACTACCAGCAAAGCCAAAAGTGCAGTTTTTTTTTTTTTTTAGCATTTGGGAAAACATGACGACAACTACAATTACAACAACTAAACAACACGTCTGACGGCAACCACTATGCCTACAAAACAAGCAACATACCACTACCACTCCATGCACTAGCCTAAGAGAAACTAGTCGACAAGACGCATGAAGACGCCTTTCAAATAAAAATTGCAAGCTACTACCCTACTTCACCAACAACCCCACCATTATCGGTTAAGCAAGATGTCGAAGAGCGAAGTAGTGAACTATTATCAAGTTACTAGGGTCATAAAATTTATCATAAGGTGAACTGAGTTAGGAACAGAGCCGCATCCAGAATGTTGATTAACAATACCCACTGTCCAATAAAATGAGTGATCTACTTATCTACGTTGCTTATAAAATAACGCCTTGTTGTCTGAATTAACATGCCTAATTAATGAATTAACAATAAATATAAGTGTTGTCTCAATAAACGAGGGAGTTAAATGCGTCGCTGGTATGTAATTAACAATATTAACAAGTATAAATTAACAAATAAACAATAATAACAAGTCTAAATAAACAATATGTTCAACATATAACAATATTACATTAGAAACGATATTACAATGGCGACAATATTAACAAGATTAGCAACATATAACAAGTTCACAATGTCAACAACATTAACCATATATCACAATACTACACATCAACAATATTAACGAATTTAATCAAGACTAAAATAACAATAATCGCAATACTTCAAAATCGTCTTTTCAACAGAGTTAGTCAAATGCATAGCTGGGAAGCTATTAGTTGTCACCAGGGGTTACTGTGTTTCCTGAAAGGCTTCCAACCATCCATAAAAGAACGCTCACTGCCATACCCCATAAAGGCAAGGTCGTTGTTCATTAAATACTATGCAAGGAAATCTCGTTGTCAGCCTGGAAGGCTATCTATTAAAAGTCATTGCCAAGTATATGCTAACCATAAATAATCATTTAGGAATTTGTAGTGTATACATCATTTTACTCAAGGTATTGTGGCTAATAATCATTTAGGAAATGCGTTGAGTTTAGAGTAAGATAATGTACACATTAAAATTCCCCCATCATACATTAAAAACACATCAGTCAAACGCACCCAAACACACAACAAACCACCGCTAAAGGCACGACATGGGCACTACCTAAGGGTTACGTAAATCTCGGAGTGAGCACACCAAAATCGTGGATTAGATAACTCCAGAAATCGTTGTCTCTACAATACTGCTTCCCTATCTCAAGTTACTAAATCGCCTTGTGATTAATGTCAATCCACGCTCTCTATGACATTCAGAGATCATATCTTCCTCCCTGATAGCTTCGTACCCTTAAGCGGATGTTTTACAGTAAAACAACTGGTTTGCACAAACGAAGGACCTGCTGGACAAGTCATGCCTTCAACATTTGAAGAATGTGGTTGATATAGGATAGTCTGGAGGTAGAATCCCAAAGAAAATGACACTCTTCAGCTACACTGATATTTTATAATTTGTATCAATTGCTTCATCAATTTGGTTGGAGTTACATTCCATAGCCTGGGCAATAATTCGCAATAAAAATTATCTTGATGTTGAACAGGCAACTTTGAAAGACCATTAAACAGTTCAGGAGAAAAATTCATCTTCTCCTTTATAGGCAAGCAATCGAAGCCATCTCAATGTAAACAATTGAGAAGTTTTTTACCAATGGTGAATCAACACTATAATATAACTTCCATAATTCCCATACGGGTAAGTGAATTGTCGGTTGGTCCTTCACCCGCCTGATTATGTGAGTTAACATCTCCATTATCTTTTTGTCTGGTGGATGGGATAGAAGAATATAGAGAGGAAATTGTGTAAGGAAGGAGTTGGGCCAGAACTTATTCCAACTTGGATTCATCAGTGCGTGCTAATCATATTAACACGCGCTCCGGCATGGTTTCTCTCTCCTTCTCGTTTGCAATTTCATACATTTTTTTTTTGTGCTCGGCTGTCATTTCCTTTATGATATAATGAAATTCCTTTTTCAGGCAGATCTCCGGGTTATGATAAATTCACAATTCATTGGGTATTCAAGGACCGGTAAATCTACATAAACCCTATCTTGTAATCCAGAAATCAACAATATCGTAAAAAAAATGAAATCGCTAACATAAATCAATATAGGGACATAATACCATCTTTGAATCGGTATCAATAAATTTATCATGTGTAAGTTCATTGTAGAAGAAATTTTATGGCTATCACTAATATGATATTGTTGTCTAGAAATGGTGATGATGTTGTCAATATCAAAGAATTTACTGTCATACCCAGCACATGAAATAAGTTGTTGTCCAACATGGAGCAAACTCAGAAAAAATGAAACGTGGTCCAAGGTGATCAACGTAGAGCAACATGATTTAAGTGTAACTGAACAAATTCGGAGATTGTATAGGAAAACATAGAGAAAATGAGGGTAATAACACAAAGAGATAAATACGTTGAAACACACTCAAAATGTTGAGTTAACATCTAGTTCGTTGTCAATAAAAGGTAGGGAAAACGCTGTCAAAGAAGGGTAAATTAGCAGTGAAAAATGTAAAAAAAAAAGGTAAAGTCGTAGAGTAAACTCCACCATTAAAATTAATAATTGCATAAGAAAATTGCAGTGGAATGTATTGAAATGCGGCTCATAGACAAACAAAAATGTGGTCATTAAAATTGCATATAACTAAGATGAATCAATACATCAAGGTTTCAATCGCAAGAAGGCGCAATGATCATCAATCAGCCAAGAACAATCAATAGGGATAGGCGACTGGGAAACACATCATTCACTCATCATCCACACACAGAAAAGAAGGGCGTTAGGATCTATAGGTCTATTAACACTGAAGTGACAACCGTCGATCTAGCTCCTAGCCGACTACTCAGGCGTGGACTGATGAGATAGGGACGACGACAAAGTGAAAAGTGCAAACTCATCACAAATCAGTAAAACCAACCGAACAGTCACAACATGCAGGGATCGAAAACCAAGGGAATCAAGTCAAGTAGTGAGCTTAAGGCTATGGGTAAATTAAGTTTTCAATTAATATGCTAAGTCAAATCTTTTCTTTACCCATTTATAAGTATAGGAATGAACACATAAGTAAATAATAATCTGCCATGAGAATAAAATAGAACAACTGTACTGTAGCCCAAGTCACCCACTCCAAGTCGTTTTCCAGTGCACTCGGTGCAGCTCCTTCTTTCTGACTGATGAGACTTCACCTGTAACTCCCATCCAATGCTAGGGGTACTCTTCTTCCCCCCTATCTCCCCGGGTCGAAAAGGGGCCACACACACTGACAAGAGATCAGCTAGCTCCCAGCTAGCCTCGCAAGGACGAGCTACCACTCCTCATCGATCTGGGTATCCCAACTCCCACAAGCTAAGTCAGTCAAGTCTAAAATTCCATAGGGTAACATTATGCATAACAGAAGAGATCCATCATCCTTCTCCTCCCTCCATTATATAGAATTTTGAATTTCGTTACTTTCCCAAATTCCCATTTAATTTATTGTTCACCAATTTAATTCATAAAATCCTTCCCGTACATGTGTCACCCATCCCTTTCATTGCACCATAAATTAATTTCATTAATTAATTAATTACCCCTATTTCCCTCACCCACCTAAAAGAACTCCTAGAATCGCTCCTAGGTGTCCCCATATTCCCTTACAAGTTTTAATGACTTTCCCTTTACTAATTTACTAGTTGAGTTTAATTTAGAAAGTTCTTAAATGCTAGATACCTTACTAAGTTAGACTTTCTATTTTTTCCCTTGTGTTTCCCCTTTCTTTTTATGTTCCATTTTTTCCTAGTTTCCTAATTCTTTTAAATTCTCTCTTTTCTTTTTTATTTAAAACCCAAATTGGCAGGTGTATAAAATTAACCCTTTTCCCCCCTTTCCTTTTTAATAAATAAAATTTGATTAGCATAAGTGATAAAACAATTATTTCACCCTTTTTAAATTTTATCCCCCAAAATATTTTTATAAATTAAAAGAATTACTTACCCACTTCTCGACACATGATTAATGATGATTATCATTATTATTTATTTATTTTTATTTTTATTTTTACATAAATATTTTTCTTTTACCGCAAGTTTCACCTAGACCTAGATTTTAATTTTCAAGACTGGGCGTCATTTTATTAGGGAAATTGTTTTAAATTTTTCTTATCACGTTATTCATCCTAAAGCCATCTAGGTTCATCTATTTATTAATTAACAACACAACGTGCCCTTAAGGATGCACTAGGTGCTCCAATGGTGCCACTCACCTCATTATGTTTCCCTTACGTGACGTGCCCTTCAAGACGTACTACGTGCTCCAAGGGTGCCACTCGCCTCATTCTATTTCCCTTGCAAGACATTCCCTTCAGGAAACACTACGTGCTCCAAGGGTGCCACTCGCCTCATTTGGTTTCCCTTACGCGACGTTCCCTTCAGGACGCACTACGTGCCCCAAGGGTTCCACTCGCCTCTTAAATGACTTGGTAGACATCAAAAACCCAGGGAGTCAATACTCTGCCAGGTGATCTTGTGGGAGACTAAGGGCGTCTAAGGAATAAGGTCCCTGCCTTATTGTGTGCCCCTTAGAATCATTGTGAGTGACTGTCGCATTTGGCCCTCACGACATCATGAATCTTCTCAAACTAGGTAGTCATTAACCTACAGTTCGATCCATGGCGGGAGTGCTAGTAGGTTGTGGCAGGGCTTCTTTCCACACCTCTCCCTCAACATCTCTGGTAGTTGTGTGTGACCCCTCTACTCCACATGTGAGTCTGGTCGGTAAGATATTGCCCACCTACATCAACAATGAATCATGTCAGGAATATATCCATAATCATATCATCTAACCAGATGCACAAATGTCATATATACAACAATCAAACCCCAATAGTCCACTCCCTGACTCGATCCAGAGTCCAAGGGGTTCCATCGATTCCTTTGTATCCTTGAGGTCCAAAATCCTGCACACTCAGGAAAACCAAGTCAATAGCACATGTCTATGTCAATGCAGCAAAATAACATGTCATCAATCCATAACGCCTCATAATCATAGTCAACCACCTAATAGTATAATAATCTGGATCACTTACAAGCAAGTTTCCTCAAAGAATAAGTTCACTCAGTGTGTGCAAGAGGGGGATGTTACATACACCCCCTCTTGGTCTAAACTTTGTCTCGAATTTTCACAGTATATAAGTGCCAAAATAATGTGTATCACAGTGTCAAAAGTCTATCTATCAAACAAAAATGGAAATTGTCGGCGCATATCATACGTGTCCTCCCAGGTCGCCCAATGTAGACTATAGTTGTCCCACTGGACCTTGAACTGATCTACTATTCGATGTCGTAGCTGTCGAATGCAATGATCCAGGATGCAGATTGACTCAGCCATGAGTGCACCCTCATTCGACACCTGCAAAGTGCTCAATTCAAAACATATGTAGGATCACTAATCATAATGTCTCAAAAGAGATGTGAAATACATCGTGCATATGCCTCAAGAATTAGGAAAGAATAGTCAACAGGCCACAGGCCTCTCCTTTCCACTATCTCGTAGGATCCCATGAACCTAGGAGATATTTTAACCCCTTTTCCAAACTTGCTCAAACTCTTATGCAGTTTCAGCTGCAAAAAAAATTTGATCGCCACATCGTAGCTATGGTCGGCACAACACGCATCGACATGACTCTTTTGTCGATCCTGCACTTCCTTGATCCTTTGTCTTATAGTTTTCATTTACTCTTCCAGTTCCTGGATCGCTTCTAGTCTCACCAGGACCCTATCCTCAAGACAATCCCAACTCAAAGGCATCCGACATGGTCGCTCATAAATAAACTCGAAAGGTGCCATCTTAATTGCGCTTTGGTAACTGTTGTTATAAATGAATTCTACCAGTGGAAAGAATTCTTCGCAACACTCATGTTGGTCCATCACATACATGCGCAACATGTATTCCAAGACATGGTTTGCTCATTCGGTTTGCATCTCTGTCTCTGGGTGATACGCAATACTAAAGTTAAGTTGGTTTCCCAAGGCCTCTTGGAAACTAGTCAAAATTCGTTCAGTAAACATCGATCCTCGATCGGATATAATCCTCTTAGGCATTCCATGCAGCCTCACAATATCATTGATGAAAACTCTAGCTATTTCTAGTGCCTGATACATCATACGCACAGGAATAAAATGAGCACTCTTTGTCAGAGTGTCAACTACCAAAAAAATCAAGTCGTGTCTCCTTGTCGTTGGTGGCAATCCAACAATGAAATCCATCTAAATAAACCTCTCATTTCGATTCTGGAATAGCATGTGGTTGTAGAAATATTATTGGATGTCTAGGTTCAGCCTTTACCTACTGAAATTCTAGACATCTGGACACATAGTTAACTATGTCTTCCTTCATTCCCTTCCAGAAGAATAAGGGTTTAAGGTCCACCCTCATCTTTGTGACTCTTGGGGGATTCATGTACACTTTTCTATGATCCTCGTTTAGGATCAAAATCCTCAACTCGTCGTTCGGTGGTGCGTAAATCTAATTTTTAAACCTCAATATTCCATCGTCATCAAACATAAATCCTTCAAATATTGGTACCATCATTGAGTTTTGTCCGATAAAATCCTTGACCTCCTTGTACTAGTCATCGTCGCATTGTAAAGTTAGGATTTTTTCACATAGATTTGTCTGAAGAGGCAACACCGAAAAGATTCATGGTCTCTGACTCAATGCATCTTCCACTCGCTTCATTGTTCCCTTTATGTAAGTAATCTCAAAATCGTACTCGCTAAGCAATTCTAACCAACGTCGTTGTCGCGTGTTCAGGTCGCCTTGCGTAAAGATGTGTTGTAGTCCACAGTGGTCCGTATTTAGTTCAATTTTTTTTCCAAAAAGGTAGTGTCTCCAAACCTTCAAGGCATATACAATGGCTAACAACTCCAAATCGTGCGTCGCATAGTTCCCCTCATGCCTACTCAGTTTCCTCAAGATGTAAGTGATCACTTGATTGTCTTGCATCAAGACTCTGCCTAAACCTTTCTTGGAGCTGTCAGTGTATACCAAGAAGTTTGTTTCCATGTTAGGGTCCTTTAGTATCAGTGCTATTGTCAACAGCTCCTTGAGCCTCTGAAATGCTTCCACGCATTTCTCAATCCCAACAAACTTCTTGTTCTTCTTCTGCAATTATGTGATCGCATTTGCTATCTACGAAAATCCCTCGATGGACCGTTGATAGTACCCTTCTAAACCCATGAAGCTACGCACTTCTATGACATTCATTGGTGCAGGAAATTCCATAATAGCCTCAAACTTTGTTGGATCCATGGTGATACCTTCGCCAGATATGACATGCCCTAAGTAGTGAATCCTCGAATGACAAAATGAGCATTTGGACAATCTTCCGAAATAATTTGTGCTCTCGCAGACACTATAGTACCAAGCGCAAGTGCTCATCATGCTCCTCCATCGTCTGAGAGTAAATCAAAATATCATCTATGAATATTTGGATGAACTTGTCCAAGTGCTCGCGGAACACCCTGTTATAACCCTAAATTTCACCACACATGCTTACCTGGCATCAGGCCAACTCATATCCATTCATTGCCAAAACATCTGCTGAGAAACCTCTTTGAAAATCCTTTTGGGTTAAGTCACACGCACCCTAACCCACTACTACACGCGTTTGAATGCTGGCAGGCCTACTACAGCCCGCATTTACCTAACAAAACACAAAAACAGGAAAGTTTCTGACAGGACAAAAATCTATGGGTCAGTTAACTGAAACTCCCAACCATGCATGGCCGAGAGTTTGTCCAAAACCCTAGCTCCTTCTAGCCTATAAAAGAAGGGGTAGGGGTACTATTTGGAGGAGGAAAATTATAGCAAAGAAACTCTGCCCAATTGTCGAATCCATTTGTCCCAACCCTTTAGCCTTTCCTCAAGCCTAAGGAGAATTAACGCAAAGAAGTTGGAGGACAAAGAAGAGGAGGATCCCAAGATCAGGATCAAGGAACGATGGTTGGTCTCAACATTGATTGTAAGTTGATTCATTTTGAAAATAATAAAAGAATACTTTCCCCGTCCCAATGCATGAGTTATATATGATTTGTTTAATTTATGCTTAATTTCTAACCCTCAAGTAGAAAAATAGTAGGCATACGTAGTGTTTTGTCTTGATTGCAAGATTGTCTTTAGAAGGAGCAGCGCAAGAAAGCGGAAAAGAGCAACGAAGGATCTACACCAAACATGAGTAAAAAGGTTAGTAGTTCCTTTCCATGCTTGTATGTGAAAAAAGGGTTTTAAGTTTTGGGTGGTAAGTTAAAAGTGATTTCTTTACGGTCATAATATGCATGCAAGTCTAACTCTAGCTTGCTAGTCCATAGGGTATTTTTCCCAACAATAGAGTTGGCGACTCCACTGGGGAAGATACTCTTTAGGGTTTTCCGGATTTAGTTAAGGTCTTTTGGGTAGTTTAAAGCATTGGATTTTCTGTTTCTTTGCATGTCTGTTTTCTGTTAGGTCAGAGCTAGTAGGGAACCTGGTTCTTTATACCATTTTTTCCTTGAGTGTTGCTTGACGGTAATTATCAGGACACACAGAGGTACATGAGGCCTGCAGAAGGCCTGCACGCATGTAACCCGCTCCCTAACCTCTTACAGCCCGCGTTTGAACGCTAGCTATAGAGGTTTCAATAGCGTGTAGGACTCAGGAAGCTTGAGAGGAAGTTCTCCTCTTCCCTGTCAGAATTATGCATTCTCAGGGGGATTTCTGGATCTTGTCTGAGTCTTGTTGGTTCATAGTCTTGTCTTAGTTTGCTTTATTGTGTTTTGTTATTTTTTGCAATTATTTTTCTTTTCTGTTGGAAGAAGCATCCAAGCCTTCAAGGGACCCTGGTTGTCAGTACCAGAGGCCTCTTCTGGGTCTGGGCTGCCTGTTTCTATTTTTTGCCTTAGATTTTGTACATACCCGCGGCCTGTGCAAGTTCAGCCCATGGGTACACGCGCTCTGTTGTAGCACAGCACGCATTCGCACGCATGTTGTTTCAGTGACAGGAGCGTGCTTGATAGGCTGCTTTTCAATCAAGGTGGGGCATTCATCCCCTCTTTTGGTGAGAAGTAGTTCTCTTAGGTGTTTAAGTCTAGGGCTGAACAATCAGTAGGTTAGGTTCTCTTACCCTTAGCCTGCTTTTTATTGGTTGATAGTTGATAGAAAAGATAAAAAGAAAAAAAAAGAAAAAATTGTTTTATGGTTTTTAGACAAGCACAAGAATCTTTGCTTTCTTGATTGTCGTTGTGTGTCTTTGCTTTGATTATTTGCGATCTGTGCTTTAAGCCAAAATTTCATTTTTTCTTGGTTTTAGGCTTGTCGTTATTTTCCCTTTGTTGCTTGATTTGCACGTAAATAAATAAAAAAAGAGAAAAAAAAAAATCTTTTCATTTTCTTCTTTGTTCGAAGATTGTGTTTCTGCATCAATAGCTAGGAAGAAGTCCTTTTGTTCATAATTTTTTGCAGTGCATTTAGAGCATAAGTAGCTCATAGTCGAGCGAAAGTCCTTTATGTTTGCTGCATGAAATCTTAGAAAAATTGAAAAGATAAAGAAGTCTTTCTTTGTGAAAAGTTGTAGATTTTTGCATTTAGTAAAAGTCTTTTGTTTCCAGCATTTTTTCATTCGTTTTTTCTTTGAGTCTTTACACATCATCAGTTTCACCTTCATATCCTGTGACGTAAAAAATCCCATAAAAGCAACGCTAATTTAAAATCTATTAGACTTTTTTGTTTGTAGGGTTCATACACTAGTTCAGGACTAGGGCCTTGGATTAGGTTGGAGAGGAAACTCTCCAAGGCCACTCAAACTCAAACATTGGAGTCTGTGATAGGGAGTGTAGAAGTCCAATTACGTGGAAGTTATCCAAGACCCCCCTCTAACACAGGGTCTAAACACGAGGTCGCGTAAGGAAAGGTAGCGGAGATAACCCCTCCAAAGTCGGACCGAGCGTAGTGGAGAACACATATCGAGGACTTGTTGTGGGATTTCATCGTTTGCATTTTCCAGAGGGCTTCGTGGGTATCAAATCCATTCGAGGTCCTCAGTTGTCTTTCGGACCATTTTCTCGCGATACCCTTGATAGGTTTCGGGCTTGATACCCTGCTCATTGTGGTATACCCGACTATCGACTGTACCCGCCTGGTGACTGTTCGCGTGCTGGAAAACTAGTTGCCAATCTTTTTAGGGACATACACACGTGACTGCGGGGGTATACCACGGTACCTAGGACAGAAATCGGGCCACGCTTTGCAGAGTATACCTGGAGGGTGCTTCCGTATTCGAGTTTCACTTGCACCGGTAAGTTTCTCTAGTGTTGGTTTTTGTAACTGTTCTTCAAAATAGTTAGTGATTGCTTGTCTTATCTCTTAGGGGATTCTTTTAGTGTGTGTTATTGTTTGAACGTGTAGAATACCTTAGCATGTCCTGGATCTTCTCACACAGTGGAGGATCCCGAGCTCTACCAGTCACGAAGGCTTTTGGGCCTGCCGCCGGTTATACTGGAGCCACCACCACCACCATTGAGGCGGAAGCTAGACCAACAAGGGTCTTTCGAAGCAACCGGGTTACAACCCATTGAGCCTGAACAACTCCTGGAGGAATCAACCGCCAATATTGGCTTGGTTGAAACCCCAACCACTGATATTTGGCCATCATTCAGTGTACCAATCCTATTTTGCGAATGCCTGTCAATGCCTCACACAGCTATGGAAACAAACGTTGTTACTTCCTCTGGGAATTCTTCCATTCCCACCACCGTTGCTACCATAGGAGAATCATCTCCTAACTTGTCAACGTCGGTCCGGACCACCATGGTCTCGGCCACAACTACATCGCACAGTGGACCGATCCCATCTATCGTGGCGGCCACACCTCCCTTCACACCTAGTGCAACAGGCCCTCCGTTTTCATACGGTATACCTAGTTCGGGTACAAGTCTTGCACTCACTTACTCCACTTTACAGACTTTGGGTCTGGGGGCAGGGAGATCTAACGCTCCTCTGCAAGGTCAACTTGGGGGCATTCCTGTCCCTTTCAACGCTTTTCCTCACGATGGAGGTCATATTTCTCCTTCGTCCCCTTCGCTTGGTGGTCTGCATTAGAAATCCGCCGAGCAGCCTGCACACATGAGTTCATTTGGAGCCGGGAGTCAAGGAATACCTGCGCACACTATGTCGGTAGGTTCATCACCATTTGTTTGGAACGGGATGTTTGGTAACAACACTTTCGCATCCACTACTTTCCCATCTGGGGGCACTCCCATATTTGGACAGTTTACTCCGACGCAGGGTACTATTCCTACGTCGGGGGGCACATATACCAGGACCT
>JZKD02S2218298.1:0-41419 GCA_000966675.3 Picea glauca
TAATGGATAGAGTGTTGATTCTTTTAGTAATGCTTTTAGAGTTTATATTACTTTATTTTATGTTATATTTGTATTTGGAATGGGTGAGGACCTATGTTAATGTTGGACTTTACTTCAATAAAATAAAAACCTTGGATTTAGTAGTAGATCTTTTATTATAAATAAATAAATAATATCAATTAATTATAGTAAAATGAGAATTCGTTTACAATTTTTTATTTTAATCAAATAAATGACAACAATTTCATTATTATCTTGATTAATGATTATATTTATGTATGATCTTTATTTATGGGTCGAATATTATAGGAAATTGTTATAGGAGAACTGTCTTAGTAATTCACAAATTTGTGTGTTGTTCGTTTCTTGCATACTGGAATTCCCTATAGTTATTTGTTGTTGATTTAGTCTTATGTTTGACTAGGATTGGATTTGGGAAGTAAACACCTTCATGTTCCTCAGAACGACTGCCAGTCCTGAGAACTTTAATGCCTAAGATAGATCGGATGAATCCTTGACTTGAGCGTCGATTATGTGTCTTGAAGGTCCTAACCTTGCAGAGTAGGATTGGGCGGATACACACGGTTGTTGTTATCTTTTATGTGATATGATTTTATTGATGTGCTCATGTTAGACCTAGTAAATGCTAATTGATATTGTATCTTGAACTTGATGTGGCCTTGTTGTGATGGTGACAATAAGTAAATATAATGATGTTGAACTACCTTAGAACATATACCTGTTACTATCCTGTGTATTGATTTCAATGCTTTCATAGTTGACATAAATGGTTTGTCTTAACTTGTTTTAAAAAAAAAAAAAATTACTACCGGTTATGATCGTTTACATTTAAGTTGTATAATGGAAGGAGATGTTATCTTCATGGAGAGGGACCTTTCTCTCAAGTTTGTTGAAGACAAGGAAAGGGAGGTTGAGGAAATTTGTTACCAGTTGAGTTTGACATACTCTTCATCACTTATAGCAGGGACTTCATCATCTTTGGTAGTCGTGACATGTGAGGGAATGAGTGACACTCATGTTTTGAGGGAGGAGCCTCTTGTGACGATCCCGTACAAGGATAATTCAGAGTTGTAGGTGCTTGAGGAGAGGTATGATGATGAGGTTTTCTACTATGCTTCTATTTTTCATTATGGGGATCATGATATTTTTCTTTTGGAGAGCCCACTAAAGGCTCAAGAATTATCTATGAAGGAGATAGTTGAGTAGATTCCTTGTGGACTAGCCCACAAGGAAGTATATGCATCCATGGATTGGGTGGATAGGTATATAAAAAACATGGGCACACTTTGGGATACAGGTTCGAGCAACACTAGTAGAGTGATGGATACAGTAGTTGATCTAGATTTATGAGCGGAATGCAATAAATAATAGAATGAATACAATAACACAAAGATATGGAGAACAACAAGAGATATCCAATGAATAATAACTTCTACCGAATAAATAAAATAGGCTGATACTGTAAAACTGCAGAACTGAAAACAACTTGCTCGAATGATGGTAGTTATCTCTGAGAAGAGATGTGGCTGCTACACACATTCGTCTGAGAAGAATCATTACAATGAGGCTCTAGAGGCCTTTTTAACATTACTCATGAATGTTGAAACCATAGACATCCAAAAACCTAACCCTAGGATATGAAACGCCAAAAGTTATGTGGGCCTCGATTGGTAAGTTGCTACCTCAACTTCCTAGGGTTGTAACTTTTGCATATGACCTCCATTTTAGGTGCGTGATAGCCCATTGGAAAGGTATTTTCAAGAAATACACATTATGTTGTCAAACTTTGACTCCGTATATAGTTTGATTGTGGCAAGCTAGAAAAACACTGTTTAGGGCCCCAAAACGGCCCTGGAAGTACAAAAATAAGCACTGACATGAAAAATTCCAAAACAATCTAGTTGGATTAGGTGGATGGCCACCAATATCCACCTGGAAGCTGTGTAGGGCTTCAGATAGCCCCATAAGTGTAGAACCCACAATTACAAAGAATTACAGAAGAACGTGTTGAACTAAAAACTGTCAAGATGAGCCATTTGGAATAGGTGGGTGGCCACCAATATCCACCTAGATCAGCCCTCCCCCCTTAGGAAGCAATGGTATGCATTGCATTGAGTGCCCCCATCAGGTGAGGAAATTTCTGTTGAATTTGGCTCTGGCTGAGCCACTTTCCTTGGTGCAAGAGTTGCCCTGCCTTGACAACCCGATAAAGTTGGATCCTTTACCAGTGAGTGCCCTTGAACTTTGTGTCCACTATCTAATCAATGGATTCCTATTCCATGCAGTCAAGGTTGAGCTTTGTTGTTGTCACATTTATGCGATCTCCGAGGTGTCTAATAATGGTGGAAAATATGACCGGAGGAGGTCCACATTGAACAATGGGTGCAAGCAAAGGAAGGGGAGAGTGTTGAGATCAAAAACATTGTCACCCATAGCCTTGGTGATAGTGTAAGGTCCATATAGAAGTGGACAGAGCTTTCGATGTAACTAGACCTTGTCTCCCACCTGAAACTTGTGCGATACCCAATGTTGATCATGGTGCTACTTGTACTTAGCATTGGATTTCTGCAAAATCTCATGGACCTATTGGTAGATGTGTTGAATCCACTCAATGAATCTGGTGGCTTTGTCAACCTCGGACTGAAAATGGGAAGAATTTGTCTTTTTGGTTGCAAGAGGTAGTGCAACATCAATGGGACCCAAGGGTTGGAATCCCAGCCCCACCTAAAAGGGGATATGGTCGGTGGAGCTATAGAGATCCCTATTATATATGTATTGAACATAGTGAAGACTCTCATCCCATGTACGCAGATGCTTAGAGTTGTACATGCACAGGATGTGCACACTAATCCGATTAACAAATTGTGTTTGGCCATCGGTTTGAGGGTGGAAGGTTGAGGATTTAGTGAGATTGGTGTCCAATAGTGACAAGATGTTGGCCCTCTACCAAGTTTTGAGGAATCCTTAGTCAGGTTTGACCAATTTTTTGGACGTCGAAAGGCTGGTCAAAGATGGAGTGCCCAGGCGGAGCTGAGGTCATGGATCTCACTTATTTGGTGGGCTATGTAGACCCAACAAGGGGTTCATTAGGGTTTTCGTAATGGGTTATGGGATGTCAGCCCATGGGGTTTACCCATGTTTAGGCCTTATTGTAAAAGTATAAATAAGTGTAAGAATGTATTGTAGAAAGAAAGGAAAGTAGGATTCAATAGCTTGGAAGGTTAAGTGCAAGTAGTTCTGAGTTTCTTTGTGCAACAAAATGCATATGTAAGGCTCTTGCTCAATAGAGAAGTTGACTTTGTGCCTTGATCTGGTTTTGGGAAGGAGGATCTGGTGTGCAGTGTGCAGATCTCCTGTCCGGTGCGAAGCCCGACTCTGTGGCTTAGTGCACGGGAGCGGATGAATGTAAGAGATTGAAGAATAATAAAGAAGACAAAGAAGTTGGTGGACGTAGCCCCACATTGGGGTGAACCACGTATATCTTGTGTCTTTGGTGTGCTTTGTGTTGTGTTGCTTATGTTATGAATCTGCTCATTTCTTTGCTTATTATGTATGTTAGATAGAACTGTTGATGTGTAGTGCTTAGTTGTGTTAAGAATGAAGGAATGTTAGATCTAACCCAATGCTAGGTGCTAAATGATTGAAGTATATTCATTGTTACTGCATCGATCTATCTTAGTATTTTTTCTGCGATGTTAATAAAGCTAATAAATTAATGCATATCACCTTCTAAGTGTTTCTAGAATACTCTGTGAAGTGTTATTATCACAGATCTGTGTCCCAGCTTGCTTACAGACACTTGAGTGCTGTAACCCCCCCTGCTTCTACCTTGGGTGAGACTTCGCTTGCTTCACTGGTGTTGCCGAAAGGGCTGGTAGTTAGGGTTTTGTTGGTGCGTTGTTGAAGCATTGAACCCTGGGTCTGCCCCTGTGCCAACAAATGGTTATGTTGTCAGGACCTGAAATTGAGATTACTGGGAACTGAAATAAAGAAAAGAGAATCTTTGTGCATAGATCTGTTGTTGTAGTGCGCAATACTCTACTTGACTTGTGAAGCCCTATGCTAAGAAAGAAACCCGATCTGAAGAAAAGAGGTAAGATCTAAAGCTCTGCGCTTTGATAAGACTAAGATAAGTGAAAATTTTTGTTTCGAAAGCGTTGACACTCGAAATTGAAATGGGTTGCAACAAATCAATCCCGAGGCAACCTCGAACCACTTTGGATTGGAAGCTGCCCTCCACCAACCCGAGAGGGATCTCTCGAACAATGTCACAATATGATTTTAGTAAGCGTGAAATGGTGGGCATATTTATGGGTAAATGATGGTCTTGGATTCTTAGAGTTTAGGGTTAAACCAGAGAAATGGTCCATTGGGCATGGAGTCAAGTGAAAACCGAGGAAAGGAGATAATAGCAGCGATCATATAACTTGCGGAAAGTGAGGCAAAGTAAGTCTATCTTTCAATGATTTGATAATCATGATGCGGTAGCAGAAAAAGAAAGGAAATGCCGATGTAGCAGAGAATATATGCAAGAGTTCTGAAAATGTAGACTGGTCTTACACCCACTGATAGCTAGTGCAGAGGAAGGACAGTAAACAATTACAGAAAAACAAAATTCATTCGTTATAGTAGTGGTCGTACTAAAGTATAACGAAGCACATCAGTTAGAAGAAAACGAAATTGTGATACAGTCGTGATTGAATGTGGAAGAAATAAACACTATGATAATGACAACAATTCAACTGTGAGTAAGGAGCATAAAAAATGAATTCCAAACAGATTTAACACAATTGAAATAAGGAAAAACATGCTGAAAGAAATCGACCGTGATGAATCTCACAGTCACAAGTAAAAAATCATCTTTATTTCTCCAATTTGGCTTACAA
Source organism: Picea glauca (assembly GCA_000966675.3). Classification (NCBI taxonomy): domain Eukaryota; kingdom Viridiplantae; phylum Streptophyta; class Pinopsida; order Pinales; family Pinaceae; genus Picea; species Picea glauca. Next base: position 4,908 of record JZKD02S2218298.1, read on the forward strand.
ATAACTCAGCATTACACAAGGAACCCCTCTTCACAAGAGGTTTTCCCCCCAGTGTTTCTCTCACCGCCCCTCTTCATCTGTTACATACATCTATCTTTTAAAAGAAAGATCTAAAACTCTTTGTGTTCTAGGAATCTGAAACGGTTCTTCTTCATGGAATTCTGCGAATGCCAGGTGCGTCTTCCAGATGCTCCGCCAATTCTTGAGCAGTTACTAACCTTTGACAAGTGGCGTATGGGTGCTCCCTGGTATTGACTTGGTTTTATTCATGTCATTCGCTCGTACTAATTTTATGTTTTTAGCTTATGATCATGTAGGCTTATGATCATGTAGTAGATATTTGCAAACTTCCACACCGTCGCTAACAGTGACGAACAACCAGTTCTGCCTGGGAAATTCAATGAACTTTTCCCTCTGGAGATTCTCCAACACGTCGGCTCCTAGGTCGCTTAAAGCCAGTTGAAAACCTTATCTATCCATTGTTTTCTTACGTTCTTCGAGCATATTGATTCCAGTGGTGTCAATGCTGGTTACAAGAGATATATCTAGAATAATGTATTGCAACCTGTCTTCGTTCACCTTTGCTAGCCTCTCCTCTTCATCCTCTATCCATCTGGGCATCTTCGGTTCTTTCGAACGATAATACAACAATTCCAGTGTAACCACATCCTCTGCTGGTCCTAAGTATACATCAGATTTCTTAATAGACCTGAAAACTACATAGATTTCACACATGCTTGGGGGGTCGAGATCTCTGATATTTTTGACATCCTTAATTGCTTCAGGGAGGCATGAAATGGGTACTCTCAGCTCCACATTGAAAGTGAAGGAAGTCATCACCCGACGATCCCATGGACAGACGGTCTGATTTTTATCTAAAACCTTGTTGGAAGTGCAATTCTTCTCTTGCTGCCGGTGATGGCAGCCTTGGCATCCTCCATAACTCTACATGTAATGATTGAATCTGGTCACTAGGTACCCGGTGAAACCTTCAATTTCATTGTTCCAAAACCAGCTACCGTTAGTCATAGATGAGGTTATTTGTTCTATGACATAAGAGCACAGTCTCACATAATCTTTTGTAGCTTGTATCGTGTCAGACGCACCATCCGAATTTTCAATGTCAACTACCCTTGACGGATTATGCCCAATGTTAATGTTGAGGCCCTCACCAGGAGCATCGATAGAAAATCAATCCACTGGCAGAAAAAACCACCACTCGATGGAAATGATACCATAGTAAATATGTGAATTCATGATTCCTCATAAAAGGACCCGCTTCTTTTTCTAGCCTGATATCATCGGTTGGAATGGGTGCCATTAGTGAACGCTTGAACATGGGCTGCAGAGAAAAGGTGATTTGCAAGATTACTCCCAGCGTTCTGAGGGATAATTGGGCAGCTTTCAGCTCATCTTGGTCTGCTTCAGTCAAGCTGATCAATTTCGCATAGCCTTCCAATGGAGAGGCAGGTACCACCAGTCTCATTTCCACCATGTATTCATAAACACCGTTGCCTCTGCCCATGAGACCGCTGCCATGGGCTCCCGTCGACACAACGCCCGCTGCAGAGACTCCCTTCCAGTAAATCATGTCGGGGAGAGCCAATCCTTCCTTTGCATCTTCCTCAATCACGTCTCTCATCATTGCTCCACCTTGAACTGTAATCGTCATAGAAATCTTGTTGATTCCAATTACAAATACATAGTTTTCTGTGGAGATGATCAATCCATGGTATCTGTTGTTGAGAAAATGAAACTCCCAAAGAGGACGAGAAGGAGGAAGCCACCTGATATGCAACTTGGAAATATAATCATTTACATCCACTTTCGTTTTCTTCCAGTTGTGAGTCCACCTCGTGGATTCTCTTGCATGCGCCTTGTTTTGTGACTGTTTCGTTAGCAATAATTTACGTGGTTTGTCTTTTTCATCTCTCTAGCACCTGGGGAGATCTGGAGGAGGCGGCTCCAATGTTTCCACGTAATCTCGACCGTTTTTAAACTAGAAATTCCACAATGTAATGTGGCCAGAGCAGTGACACTGCATTCTTTGGAGGGAAAATGCTTTTGATAACTATGAATAGCTATCGGATTTTGTTCTGGAGAAAGGATTGGTAGTACGAGACTCCTGTCTTTACACTGAACATTCACCTGAGATAGAATCCGCACCTCACTCAGAACCTATTTCGCCAACGCCTCCTGAATGGTCTTTCCCAATCATCACACGAATGGTAATGCCCACATGAAAATATCCCATTTCTCTTGTTTCCATTATCTGAGGCAGCTCCAAGAGCATTCACTAATTTTTGAAGACTGTCTTCCCGAAAAGTGCCTTGATTGAAGAAGTGTAAATAACCCGTTGCTTATCTCGTAATGACATGGCAATGGCATATAAAGCAACAACATTTTTTCTAGTTGATGTATGGGCCGATACCTTCCAAGTTTTTCTTGGAGAGTTGCAGCAGCTAAAGAGAGGACATCCCTCCTAGTGCAGAAGGTAGGATTCTAGGAAGTCTCTCTTAAGAGCATTGTTCAGAAAAGAGAGTTTTTGCAGACTGGTGCAGCTCAGAGTTTAACTGTAATTCTTGTAAGTGTTCACTATTACACAAAAACAATAGTACCAATAATAGATGGCAACATCACGGACATAGGCACCTTATCAATTCCCTTCCTCACTTTGAGCCATTGAGAAAGAATGGGATACAGTATCACCAAACTCCACATGCCACATAACAATTCTCCACACATATAATTGAAGGATTCTGTACCTCCATTTATGACAAGTGCTTCTGCAGTCACTGTGGCAAACGAGAACATCATGACCAACATTACCAGAGAAATGAAAAGAGGCGATGCAGTTATTTCATAGGGGCTTGCATTATCTGTTTCTGAACTCTTGGGTGTGACTGAAAACCCTATTTCTAACAATCCAATAGATATGAAGAATGCTTCCAGATTGCCAAATAGGAAACAGGATGCATTTGATATCCACCAAAACCGCTCGTCATTCCACCATTGTTGAAAAAATCCATGACTATCCCACCAAAACTCTAGAAAGCTCATTCCATGCTGGAAACACATTGCTGATAGAAACCGAATACTCTCTGGGTCTGAAATCTTAGGAGTAAGTGATTTGGCAGACAACAAACAAGTAGCGTGCAATATCGCATACAACACTACCAACACTGAAATGCCCGCATAAAACATGCAATCATAAAGATATGCGATTCTTTGCAAAAACATGAGCCTTTGGAAACCATAAAACAGAGGCGAGGATCGAGAGAGCAAAATGTTAACCAGTCCACAAGCTATCCGTTTCCTTTGTGCTAAACGATCCAAGGAAATGGCAGGTGCCACCCCCTTAAATGCAGGCCGAGTTGGCCAGAAGTAAATAAACCTCCAACCCAGACAATGTAATTCGAATCTTGTCAATGCATCTTCTACGCTCGATCCATACCTCCATCCAATATTCTGCTATATAGTACAAAGAACCCCAAAGGAAGCTTGGGATAAAAAAACACTGAGTAGAGCCATTTCCGAAGTCTGTTACAACATAGGCTCCATCTAGGGTGGTACTTTCCCGCAAAGTGCCAAGAACAGTAGACCAGGTGCCTTCATCCATTGGGCGACCTAGCGTGAAAGCTGTAATTCTGAGTTCTCCTGCCAGTGAAATCACCATCAAAAACTTATAATGGAGTCACCAGAGCATGTGCAACCAATATTTTCCTATGACCGACTACTCAACCAGGCCTTAGGACTATGAAAATGTCGTTCTCCTAGGGATAGATATCAACTTTGAAATTCCCCGGCAGCGATGCCAAAATGTTGACACTCGAAACTAAAATGGGTTGCAGCAAATCAATTCCGAGGCAACCTCGAACCACTTTGGATTGGAATCTACCCTCCCCCAACCCGAGAGGGATCTCTCGAACAATGTCACAATATGATTTTAGTAAGCGTGAAATGGTGGGTAGATTTATGGGTAAATGATGGTCTTGGATTCTTAGAGTTTGGGGTTAAACCAGGGAAATGGTCCATTGAGCATGGAGTCAAGTTAAAACCGAGGAAAGGAGATAATAACAACGATCATATAACTTGCGGAAAGTGAGGCAAAGTAAGTCTATCTTTCAACGATTTGATAATCGTGATGCAGTAGCAGAAAAAGAAAGGAAAGGCCGATGTAGTAGAGAATATATGCAAAGTTCTGAAAATGTAGACTGGTCTTACACCCACTGATAGCTGGTGCAGAGGAAGGACAATAAACAATTACAGAAAACCAAAATTCATTCGTTATAGTAGTGTTCCTACTAAAGTATAACGGAGCACATAAGTTAGAAGAAAATGAAATTGTGATACAGTTGTGACTGAATGTGGAAGAAATAAACACTATGATAATGACAACAATTCAACTATGAGTAAGGAGCATAAAAAATGAATTCCAAACAGATTTAACACAACTGAAATAAGGAAAAACATGCTGAAAGAAATCGACCGTGATGAATCTCACAGTCACAAGTAAAAAATCATCTTTATTTCTCCAATCTAGCTTACAAATAACTCAGCATTACACAAGGAACCCCTCTTCACAAGAGGTTTTCCCCCCAGTGCTGCTCTCGCCGCCCCTCTTCATCTGTTACATACATCTATCTTTTAAAAGAAATATCTAAAACTCTTTGTGTTCCAGGAATCTGAAACGGTTCCTCTTCATGGAATTCTGCGAATGCCAGGTGCGTCTGCCAGATGCTCCGCCAGTTCTTGAACAGTTACTAACCTTTGACAAGTGGCGTATGGGTGCTCCTTGGTATTGATTTGATTTTATTCATGTCATTCGATCGTACTAATTTTATGTTTTTAGCTTATGATCATGTAGGCTTATGATCATGTAGCAGAGATTTGCAAACTTCCACACCGTCGCCAACAGTGACGAACAACCAGTTATGCCCGGGAAATTCAGTGAACTTTTCCCTTTGGAGCTTCTCCAACACGTTGGCTCCTAGTTTTCTTAAAGCCAGTTGAAAACCTTATCTATCCACTGTTTTCTTACGTTCTTCGAGCATATTGATTTCAGTGGTGTCAATGCTGGTTATAGGAGCTATATCTAGAATAATGTATTGCAACCTGTCTTCGTTCACCTTTTCCAGCCTCTCCTCTTCATCCTTTATCCATCTGGGCATCTTCAGTTCTTTCAGACGATAATACAACAATTCCAGTGTAACCACGTCCTCTGCTGGTCCTAAGTATACATCATATTTCTTAATAGACCTGAAAACTACATAGATTTCACACATGCTTGGGGGATCGAGATCTCTGATATTTTTGAAATCCTTAATCGCTTCAGGGAGGTGTGAAATGGGTACTCTCAGCTCCACGTCGAAAGTGAAGGAAGTTGCACCCGACGATCCCATGGACAGACAGTCTGATTTTTATCTAAAACCTTGTTGGAAGTGCAATTCTTCTCTTGCTGCCGGTGATGGCAGCCTTGGCATCCTCTAGAACTCTGCATGCGATGATTGAATCCAGTCACCGGGTACCCAGTGAAGCCTTCAATTTCGTTGTTCCAAAACCAACTACCGTTAGTCACAGATGAGGTTATTTGTTCTCTGACATAAGAGCATAGTCTCATATAATCTTTTGTAGCTTGTATCGTGTCAGACGCAACATTAGAATTTTCAATGTCGACTACCCTTGACAGATTATGCCCAATGTTAACGTTGAGGCCCTCACCAGGAGCATCGATAGAAACACGATTCACTGGTAGAAAAAACCACCACTCGATGGAAAGGATACCATAGTAAATATGCGAATTCATGATTCCTGAAAAAAGGACCCGCTTCTTTTTCTAGCCTGTTATCATCGGTTGGAATGGGCGCTATTAGTGAATGCTTGAACATGGGCTGCAGAGAAAAGGTGAGTTGCGAGATTAATCCCAGCATTCCGAGGGATAATCAAGCAGCTTTCAGCTCATCTTGGTCTGCTTCGGTCAAGCTGATGAATTTCGCATAGCCTTCCAATGGAGAGGCAGGTACCACCAGTCTCATTTCCACCACATATTCATAAACACCACTGCCTCTGCCCATGAGACCGCTGCCATGGGCTCCCGTCAACACAACGCCCACTGCAGAGACTCCCTTCCAGTAAATCATTTCGGGGAGAGCCAATCCTTCCTTTGTAGCTTCCTCAATCACGTCTCTCATCATTGCTCCGCCTTGGACTGTAATCGTCATAGAAATCTTGTTGATTCCAATTATAGATCCATAGTTTTCTGTGGAGATGATCAATCCATGGTCTCTGTTGTTGAGAAAATGAAACTCCCAGAGAGGATGAGAAGGAGGAATCCACATGATATGCAACTCGAAAATATAATCATTCACATCCACTTTCTTTTTCTTCCGGTTGTGAGTCCACCTTGTGGATTCTCTTGCATGCGCCTTGTTTTGTGACCGTTTCATTAACAATAATTTACGTGGTCTGTCTTTTTCATCTCTCTATCACCTGGGGAGATCTGGAGGAGGTGGCTTCAATGTTTTCATGTAATCGTGACCATTTTTAAACTAGAAAGGCCACAATGTAATGAGGCCAGAGCAGTGACACTGCGTTCTTTGGAGGGAAAACGCTTCTGATAACTCTGAATAGCTATCGGATTCTATTCTGGAGAAAGGATTGGTAGTACGGGACTCCTGTCTTTACACTGAACGTTCACCTGTGATAGAATCTGCACCTTGCTCAGAACCTGTTTCGTCGGTGCCTCCCGAATGGTCTTTCCCAATCATCACACGAATGGTAATGCCCACATGAAAAGATCCCATTTCTCTTGTTTCCATTATCTGAAGCAACTCCAAGAGCATTCACTGCTTTCTGAAGACTGTCTTCTCAAAAAGTTCCTTGATTGAAGAAGTGTAAATAACCCGTTGCTTATCTCGTAATGACATGGCAATGGTGTATAAAGAAACAACGGTTTTTCCAGCTGATGTATGGGACGATACCTTCCAAGTTGTTCTCAGAGAGTTGTAGCAGCTGAAGAGAGGACATCCCTCCTAGTTCAGAAGGTAGGCTTCCAGGTAAGTCGCTCTTAAGAGCATTGTTCAGAAAAGAGAGTTTTTGCAGATTGGTGCAGTCAGAGTTTGACTGTAATTCCTATAAGTGTTCACCATTACACAAAAACAATAGTACCAATAACAGATGGAAGCATCATGGATAGAGGCACCTTATCAATTCCCTTCCTCACTTTGAGCCATTGAGAAAGAATGGGATACAGTATCACCAAACTCCACATGCCACATAACAATTCTCCACACATATAATTTAAGGATTTTGTACCTCCGTTTATGACAAGTGCTGCTGCAGTCACTGTGGCAACCGAGAACATCATGACCAACATTACCAGAGAAATGAAAAGAGGGGTTGCAGTTATTTCATAGGGGATTGCATTATCTGTTTCTAAACTCATGGGTGTGACTGAAAAACTTGTTTCTAACAATCCAATTGATATGAAGAATGCTTCTAGATTGCCCAATAGGAAACATGATGTGTTTGATATCCACCAAAACCGCTTGTCATTCCACCATTGTTGAAAACTTCCATGACTAGCCCACCAAAACTCTAGAAATCTCATTCCATGTTGGAAACACATTGCTGATAGAAACCGAATACTCTCTGGGTCTGAAATCTTAGGAGTAAGTGATTTGGAAGACAACAAACAAGCAGTGTGGAATATCGCATACAACACTACCAACACTGAAATGCCCGCATAAAAAATGCAATCGTAAAGATATGCGATTCTTTTCAAAAACATGAGCCTTTGGAAACCATAAAATAGAGGCGAGGATCGAGAGAGCAAAATGTTAACCAGTCCACAAGCTATCTGTTTCCTTTGTGCTAAATGATCCAAGGCAATGGCAGGTGCCACCCCCTTAAATGCAGGCCGAGTTGGACAGAAGTAAATAGACCTCCAACCCAGACAGTGTATTTCAAATCCTGTCAATGCATCTTCTGCGCTTGATCCATACCTCCATCCAATCTTCTGTAAATAGTACAAAGAACCCCAAAGGAAGCTTGGGATAAAAAAATACTGAGTAGAGCCATTTCCGAAGTCTGTTACAATAGAAAGCATGAATTTAGGTATGTTTAATAGATTCTGTCCTAGTCTGAAAGTTAGGGCGTAGTTGGAAGAAAGAATTGATCTAATTAAAGCTAATAGAAATGAAGAAAGATATATTATTCCTATGCATAGAAATAATTTTTTGACTAATAAGTGGATGTAGGAACCTAGACAGAATTTTTGCAGATTGTAGGTCTGGCACTGTGATCCTAGTGCGCAGTACAAGAGAAGTTGGGGAACATATAGAATAAAAAGAGGATTGACACTGTGTTATAACTGCATAAGACTGGGACATCTTGCCCTGGTACATGTCCTATCTATCTTTGTTCTAAAATTGTTGGCCATGAGGTTGAGGATTGCCCAAGGATGATTGCTAAAGTTGAAAGAATGAACATGAGACAAGAAAACTATGAAGAAAGTCAAGAGACTAAAAGCATGTTAGAGAATCATGAAGAGAAAGAATCAGATAAAGCTCAGACTGTGTTTTCATAGTTGAAAGAAACAATGAGTGATCACAAAGATGTTAGTTTACCAGAGATCATGAAATAAAAACAACGCATAAATGCAAGAATAGGAGACTTCGACATAGACTGTGTCTTGGATGAGGAAACACAAGTGAATATTATGGCAGAAGGCACTTGGGAAATTTTGGGAAAGTCTATTATGGTACCTTCACCGGGAAGGATAGGCTTGTTTAAAGGTAAGATGATAACCCTATGTGGAAGAGTTACTAATGTACCTATTATTATCCATGGAACATCGAATGAAGAGGAATTTGAAGTCATTAAGTTTGTTGAGAACAACGCCCCTTTCCCACTCTTGTTAGGAAAGACTTGGATTGAGAAGGATTGAATCAGAAGGAAAGCAAGGGAAGAAGCTACATAAAAGACAAAGCAAGAACTAAGGGATTTCATAGCTAGAAAAATAGACTGACTAATAGAAGAACGGGAAGATAAGTCGAAGCAACAAAATGCAAGAGAATTAGCTGTCGATGTTGAAAGAACGAAATAAGGTTTGAAGGACCTATCCATGCGAGAAAGAATAATACCCACCCTGGAATTAGTAAGAGAAGGGATATTAACTTCGGACCTTTTGAGAGCACATCAACAATGTGAAGTCACCACACTAGGGGAAGACATGAATAAGAATGAAAAGAGGAATCCATAAACTATTATAGAAACTTGGATTACAGGGAGGAAGGCAAGGAAGATCAATAAAAATAAATCCAAGTTAGAAAAGCTACAAGAATCTATAGAGAACAGATGGAAGACTTCACAGACTAGAACCTCGCAAGAGGCAGGTTCACAGGATATGAACCTCGCTGGAATAGAGGACCGTGCAGAATGGGACTTTGCCCTGGAAAAGCTATATGACTGTTGGAGACGCCCTGACCGTTAGAAGGACACTCTGAAACGGCTAGGAAATGCATTTATGGGCAGATGGACTGTGTTTTGGACGTTGAGACCGTGCCATAATGGACATATTTTCATTGATAGAAGTATTCCTTCCTATTGGAGGAATCTGTTACGACGTCACTTATTTAACCCGTCGAACACTGCACTGGGACCACTTTTTTCCACCCATGATTATCTGAGACAAGAAGAGAAGTGATTGTGTGCCAATTTGTGCTATCAGACCTCGCCATCCATTTGTTTACCCCACTTGTCCATTCGGCTACCTGACCTATTCATTTAACAGTGAGAATGTCATGTAAACCCACTGAGTTAGAGAATTCCATAGAGGAGGTTCTTAAGAAATTCATGGTTGATAGAGATATGTCAAAAGGAGTACAGACGTCGTTGACTAGGGGACTACAGGCTTCCCCTTCGACTAGACATCATTTGGTCGTGTCAACCCCGTGACTAAGCAACAAAGTAAGCATCGCGACGATCTGGCTAATGTGAAGCAGATCCCATTGATATTACCAGACTATATTCCACCATTGGCTAGCATGATTAACCGCGACAACATCCCACACAACTATGAGTACACCCTGATCATCGTGTACATTCTGAAAGGAATAGGCATAGTTGGGAGTCAGTTAGGACAGATCCCACTACTGAAGAATAACGATTTTAATCTCGACGATAGGAAGAACTATGCCATGCTCGCACCCCACCTATACCTAACAAAGAAAACTGGGAAGAAGCCTCACCTAGTCTCCCAACCATGGATTAAGGAGCTCGTGTAGTCCACTATACTAAATGTGATGAAGATTCCCCATTTTGTCCATCACTAGGAGGTTAAACCCTGTGTTAAACTCCTCTTGTCGTGCTTCCATGGAGGATACTTGTGGCTCAACCGATGGATTACTGTGGATCCGACATTGATCCACTTGATTACAGGATTAAGCATGAAGGGACCCGACCCTCATCAATTTTTCCTAGGGAAGGCCTCATATTTCTCCCTGGCATAGCACATCAAGGAGGCTTATGACGATGTTGAAAAGGGAAAGTGAGGCTACAAGGTAGCCTCTATCCAGGATGGTGTAGTGCGCCTTGCTTGCCAACTCATAGCTGGCAATATCATAAGAAAGAATCACCCCACATAGGTCACCGAGTTCGTGGTGGACCTCACAGGAAAATGTGTCGAGGGAATGCAGATGAATTGGGTGAGCTACCTCATCAACGAACTCGAGAAAGACTACCACAAAGCTCAGGATCAGGGATAGAAGTTCCACTTTAGTTGGCTGATCGTATTGATTGCATTTGTCACTTGGAAAATTCCTAAAGGAGCCACCTTTCCAAAGATTGAACCATCGAAGCCGTTGGCCTCTAGGTTATCTAACTTGTGGTACACCAATGACACGTCGAAGCAATGGAAGTCAAACGTTGTGTTCCATGCATATTATCAAAACTGAAGGTTGCCATTGAAGCATTTCCACGCATGACACTGTGCACCTTGCACCAGTATAGAATGGTATCCAAGTTCCGTGCAGATCGACATTTTATCTATATCACTGAGTACAAAGACAAGAGCAAGGAAGATTTACAGTCATATTACAAGCTGACAGACGAAGAAATGGAGTAGATCGTGAAGGAGTGGTCGAAGGAGTTCCTTGTATGGGTTGATGATGCAAAAATCTCCAACACTGACATCATAGGTAGTCCCCTCGTCACTTGGGTCGAGCATGTCGGACAATCCAGTGCAAAGAAGAAGAAGAAAAAGGAGGAAGTTCATAATATAGAGAATGATGAGGAGTACAATGCCTATGAAGAAAATGGATCTAGCTCGCTAGGAGGAGGAGACGAAGCAAATGGACAAGGAGGAGGGGATGAAGGAGAAAATCAAGGAGAAGGTGAAGCTACACCGTCGAAAGATCCCCCTGTTGAAACAGTAACACCGCAGAAGAGGAAGGCTTCTCTGCATAAACCTTCAGCAAGAAAGAAGACACGCACTAGAAAGCCCCAACTAGAGGCCACACTTACAGAGGATGATATCATTCTAGTCTGCGGAGCCATGGAGGATGCATCTGAGGATCTCTTGCAGAGATATGGAGCGAAGCATGAGGATTTGTATCAAAGGGTCAAGAAGGAATTAAAGGAAATGCAACATGCTATTCGATCTATCCACGCAGTGCCTACTTCTCCTTCCTCGTTGGAGACTGCAGAATTCGGGGATGAACTAGTCCAATTGAGAATTCTAGCAGATGCGATAGAGGCTTGACTTTAGAAAATATAGGAGGAAAAGGAGAAGGCTATAGAAGCCTTGAAACAAGAAAAAGAGGAAGTCTTAGAGAAATTATGAGTAGCGAAGTACTATGTAAACTCCTATGAAAATGAGAAAGAAGAGTTTTGGGTGATGATCCAGGAGGAGAAAGCGGATCTTCAGAGAGAAAAGGATCAATTGCTCGTAGAACAAGCTACAATCAAAGAAGTAATGAATAGAGCATGTTTCTCTGTGCCATGCTTGGCACAAGAGGAACATGAGTTAGTCGAGCCTCAAGTGATGAAGCTCACCGAGACTATCCATCATCTTCAAGCAAGGATAATGGAGTTGGAAATCCAAGCAGTTCCAAGCACTCCATGAGAAGTGCGTGATCAAAGGGAAGAATCCACTAAGAACGCAGTTGTAAGGATCAGAGCCCTCGCCTCAAAATGAAAACAACTGAGCAATAGAAGCACGTAGACTTACGAATGCCTCACAGAAGATCTAGAGCTAAGGAAACTGGAAGCGTAGTTACAGGAGGGGCAATAGCAAGACTCCTCTATGCTAGTGCAGATGAAGTTGCTCATCGCTATTGAAAGAATGAAGAGGTCCTAGGAACAACGCGTGATACAACAACATATTACTGCCATCCAGGGTAGAGTAATGGAACTTGTGAGGAAGCTACAACCTATATAGGATGAAGCCTGAAAGGTGTTTGAAGAAATTGAAGGACGTGGCTCACAACTGGACCAAGTAGTTTCGACAACAGAACAACATTTGGAAGGGCCTGTTATAGAGAAAATGATCCAAGAGCTCACTGAGCAGGAGGCTCAGGCAATGCAGCAAGTCGAGGCAACTTGAATGAAGCTTGAGGCCTTCAAAGAAGCATTTCCCAGACCTGAGTGACTTGGGATGAGTCACAAGTGAGTGTTGGGGGCCTGTTGGCCCTCGACCAATTTTTGAGGAAACCTTGGTCAGGTTTGACCATTTTTTGGACTTCGATAGGCTGGTCGAAGATGGAGCACCCAAGTAGAGCCGAGATTGTGGATATCACTTATTTTGTGGGCTATGTGGACCTAACAAAGGGTTCATTAGGGTTTTTGTAATGGGTTATGGGATGTTGGCCCATGGGGTTTACCCATGTTTAGGCCTTATTGTAAAAGTATAAATAAGTGTAAGAATGTATTGTAGAAAGAAAGGAAAGTAGGAGTCAATATCTTGGAAGGCTAAGTGAAAGTAGTTTTGAGTTTATTTATGCAACAAAATGCATATGTAAGGTTCTGTGCTCAATAGAGAAGTTGGCGTTGTGCCTTGATCTAGTTTTGGGAAGGAGGATATGGTGCACAGTGTGCAGATCTCCTGTCTAGTGCAAAGCCCGACTCTGTGGCTTAGTGCACATGAGCGGATGAATGTAAGATATTGAAGAATAATAAAGAAGATGAAGCAGTTGGTGGACGTAGCCCCACACTAGGGTGAACCACGTATATCTTGTGTCTTTGGTGTGCTTTGTGCTATGTTGCTTATGTTATGAATCTACTCAGTGCTTTGCTTATTATGTATGTTAGATAGATCTGTTGATGCTTAGTGCTTAGTTTTGTTAACAATGAAGTAATATTAGATCTAACCCAGTGCTAGGTGCTAAATGATTGAAGTATCTTTATTTTTACTGTGCCAATCTATCTTAGGGTTTGTTCTGCGATGTTAATAAAGCTAATGAATTAATGCATATCACCTTCTAAGTGTTTCTAGAATACTCTGCAAAGTTTTCTTATCATAGATTTGTATCCCAGCTTGGTTACAAACACCTGAGTCCAATAACCCCCCCTTCTTCTACCTCGGGTGAGACTTATCCTGCTTCGCAGGTATTGCCAAAAGGGTCGGTAGTTAGGGTTTTGTTGGTGCGTTGTTGAAGCATTGAACCCTGGGTCTACCTCTGTGCCAACACCAAAAACTCGACCAAAATGAGTCGAGGAACATGTTGTCCCGATGGAAGATGATGGTATGTGGTATCCAAAAATGGACCCACACTCATTCGAAGAAGAGATTGCCAGTATTTGCCACTGTGATGCTCATCTTGTAGGCTATGAGAATGGCCATCTTCGAAAATCGATCAACCACCTCAAATAAACAATCATTTCCTTTCTTGGTGGATGGAAGACCAGACATGTAATCCATCAAGATGGATTCCCAAGGCTTCTTAGAAGTAGGAAGAGGGGTGTATAAGCCTTTCTTCTTGATGGATAGCTTGGAAATGGCACAGACAATGCAAGATATGATATACTTGCTAATGCAATTTCGAATTTTTGGCTAATAAAAATGTTTCTGTAGAACGACCATAGTTTTCTTCATGCCAAAATGTCCTTCCATCCGACTTTAGTGAGCCTCCCAAATCAGCTTTGCATTCTCGCTTGCAGGAACAAAGAGATGGCCTAGATGGTATACCATTCCATCCTGAAAGTGAAAATCAATGACATTCACACCTGTACCCAAGAGTTGATAGGTGGCGGTGAAGACATGATCTTGCTGATAAAGTTGGGGCCACTCAGATGCCTCATGCCCACAAGAATGGAGCATGATGGTGACTGCAGCCATGGGAGGTCAACTGAGGCAGTCAATGACATGATTTGTGCTCCATGTATTATACTTGATGATGAGATGGAACTGTTGCAGGTATGTGGACCACTTTTGATGGAGATCATTATGAAAATTCCCTTGTGTCTGGATGAATTGCAGAGGCTTTTGATCAGTGTGTATGATTGTCTCCTTTCCCATAATGTAATCTTTCCATTGACGATAGGCTTGCACAATGGAATACATTTCCTTTTCATAGGTGGGGAATTTTTGGACGGTATTTGAGAATGTATCACTATGATATGCTACTGGATGACCATGCTAAGTGAGAAATGTGCCTACAACATAGTTGGATGCATCAATCTCAATCTCAAATGGTTGTTGTAGATCAGGTAAGGAGAGTACTTAATATGAGCATAAGTGATGCTTCAGATCATCAAATGCGCATTGTTGTGCCTTCCCCCATGCAAAATTTTCCCTGCCACCCCCCTTGGTCACTTGGCTGAGAGCCCATGCAATATGGAAGAATCCCAACATGAATCATCGGTAGAAATTGGCGAGTCCCAAGAATCTTGTTTAATGTGGTCGAGGATGGCCAATCATGAATGAATTGGATCTTATCTAGATCTACATGTACCCCATGCTCATCAATAATGTATCCCAAGTATTGGACCATGTTCATGCCAAAGGATCATTTTTCCAAGTTGGCATATAGCTTGTGTTTTTCCAAAGTGCTCAGAACCTACTGAATATGATGCATGTGCTCCTCCCAAGTTATGTTGAATATGAGTATTTCATCAAGATATACCACTAAAAAAGAGTTGGTGAAGGGTCTCAATACATCATCCATCAACCTCATGAAAGTGGATGGTGCATTTGTTAAGCCGAAGGGCATGACCATCCATTCAAAGAGAACCTCTTTAGATTTGAAAGATGTCTTACATACATCAATCGGTTCGATGGGACCCTGGTGGTAACCGGACTTTAGGTCAATCTTTCTGAAGAAATTTTCCCCGTTGGGTTGTTGAAGAAGATCATCAATTCGGGGAATTGGGTACCAGTTCATGACTGTGGTTTTGTTTAATGCTTTGTAATCAATACAGAGACACCAAGTCACGTATTTCTTTTGCACCATTACAATCGGGCTTCTACAAGGGGAGGAGCTGGGTATGATGTGCCCCTTTTGAAGGAGCTCTTGGATCTCATGCTTGATTTCATCATTTTCCATCAACGAGCGACGATAGACTAGTACATTAGGTAGAGGTGCATCGAGGGTTAGATCAATTGGATGCTTGAATTGGAATTGCGTTGGTACCCCGATGGGTGAGGATAAGATGTCTCTGTACTCTTCCACAATCTCGTCCACTTCCTTCTGCTACAAAGAGAGGCTCTGTATAGAGGCCATAGATGTGGCGGTTGTTGAGGAAAAGACATGAAATGATCTTACTCAATCATTTTCATATTCTTCTTGGCTAAAGAAAAATAGACGAGAATGTCACCCTATGTTTATAGCCATCAAAAATAAAATCCTAACTCACAAGTATTGATTACAAGTGCTTAGTCTAGTCTTTTATACAAATAAAAGCTTGCTGGAAAATTAGTTTAAATATGATTTTCTGAATAAAATAGTTGCTGAAATAAATGTAGAAACAGAAGTAAAGACACCAAGATGATAATCAAGATAGACATAAAGCAATCCTTTATTTCATTCCAATTCACCAAAGATTCATTCTTTTACAAAATTTCATGAAGAAATTTCGGACCAAAGTCAAACTTAGACATCACCGATGGAACATACAAAAGGACCTCTGACAGAAAATAAAAAAAACTAAACTCTAAAAGATGGATCGAGTTGCCATAGATTGTTTCCCACTCGACTCTGCACAATAGCCTTTGTCAGTCATGAAAATTAATTCACAAATAGACAAGTCTACACAGACTATCAAAGATATATCAACACCTCTGAAAAACAAGTGTATGAATGATGTAATTCAACCTTGAATCTTGTTGTCTACAATAAGACCCTGCTATCATAAAAAAGAATCAGGCTTGTGATAAATTAAGGAATGAATGGAAACTAAACTATCTCAACATAAACTCAAAGAGAAAACCTTAGTATGCTTCTTCTATCCTCCTCTTGTTCCTCCCTTTCCTTTTCTCTTTAAGAAAATTAGGATTTGTTGAAGTAGTTGAACCACCTCATTAGTTAAGTTAATTAAAAGACTCAACCAACTTTTTAGTTAGGGGGGGGGGGAGTAATAATCATAATAACGGTTATAATAAATAATAACTAGTAGGTGGGACCCCTTGTGACTCCCTTCGGCTCTTAACAATCATAACATAACTAGTTAATTAAGAAAAATACCCCTCCTTGTGACTCCCATCATCACATTCATATTTGACAATTATCACAATGATATTTGGAATCATTTTCAAAATACATTACTAATATATCCAAGTAAACCTCCTGTCCAAAAATCTAAAATCAACTGTTCTCATCAATAGACAAATAAATAAAATTTAAAATACATATTTTCTAGTCTGTGAGGCAATATTTCCCTCGTTACTTCTATCGCCTTTTAAACTCTCTGAATTTTCCTTAGGCTGTGTGGAGCCCTTAGGCCTAATCTCACTGATCATGTGAGAACAATCATCCCTCAAATGCATCTGGGAAGACACTGATTTATCATAATCATTTGAAGGTGAGAAAGGGGTGGAAGTATCTTTCTCTTTGACAGGGGCATAGGGGGCCTCGATTTTCCACCTTTTATTTGAATAGCTCATTCCTATATGCATAATTGATTAGAAAATAATTATTTTAACAACCATACATGACAAATCTTTCAAAATATGAAATAGATTTTGGCTCAACAACATATCAGACCCATGCAATCCAATCCATACAAATTGTTTAACTATTGTCATTGAATAGGGGGTAAGCAAAGGCCCTGGGATATGCGAGGGGTTTGTATTGAGCGAAAAATGATAAAATGAGGGGGGAAAGAAACATGATTACTGATCAAAGAAAATCAACAATCAAATGTAATGTAAATCAAGGACATTACTGTCATCCAACTAAGAAACTATGACTTCAAACTGCTTCAATATAGAATTTTTTTTTACTGTAATTAATCTTTAGAACAGGGAGTGAAAAATGAATGTGGGAAGGCGAGGGGGTTGTAATTAGCAAAAAGAGAAATAATGGTCAGGAAGGAGAATGGGTACTATTCATAAAATTAATTAAGTCATCTATAAAATCATTCCATATCAACGTAAAAAGATCCAACACCAACCAAAATGATCATTGTATCAAAAGAACAACTAATGTGTGAAATTAAAACAATTATGTGCATTATTTTTCTCATTGTTCACAGTCAATATGTGACACAACATCCTCAAAACAAGACAGTATGCATTCCAAAACAACCTGTAGAAGAGTTTTGTTCTTCTCATTTATCCATTTCATATTTTAAAACAATTCCCAAATGAATAAACAGTCACTTAGTTCCACTCTATTCAATGTAAAAAATCAATCACTTTCCATCAACACAGACACAGAAAACATGTTTGATTTAACTCCTCAATTCCATCTACAATTGTAACTAGATCATACCACCACAAAACCCGTTCCTATCACTGTTAAAATGTATGATATTCATTAAGCATACATAGTGGACAATCAAACACAATGATCCATATTTAAAATGAAAAGATATTGACTTGCCACTTAAACACACTAACAACAATCAACATTTAAACTCATATTGTGCTCGGAAAACACAGACCATTCGAAAAAATGCAGAGTATTAACCTGACCGTAAGGGATCAACCACTCTGAAATTAAACATCCTTAATGTTGGGCTATCAATCAATATAACCAGGTAACAACAGTATGTCCAATCTCATAATGAAATTTATCGAATTGCAACAAAAAATATATTTAAAAACCTGTGACTCTCTCTGATGGCGTAATCGAATAACCATAACATATACAATGGATGGAAATTCCATAATTGTCACGATTGCAATAACCATTTGGCCATTAAAACCACATAGTCACGGTAATCATTGAATCATGTTGTAGGAACGCCACACATACCCACGCATCACACATGAAGCATCACTATGCATTAACCAATTGTAAACTAATGTTGGGTTAAGAATTCAACCATTCCAATGTAAGAGACAATGACTGTGCATTCAATCCAATTCACCATGCTAATCTTATCCATTCAATTGTAATAACAAATGCAGTGACTAGATACCAAAAACAACACCACTGTCAACATAATCGATAGAGACAAGCCAGAAATCGAGCACTGTCGACAATACACCAACAAATCATAACAACCAACAATCTACCTGACGACCATAACAGTTTCCTCTTATCAAAACTCGGGCTTGAGAAAATGATGGTTTTCTCTGTGGACCAACACAGGGAGATATGGAGTCAACTATCATCATCGAGTGAGAACCTCTGTGACTGATGGTGCACACACATAGGGTATACCACAATTATTTCACAGACATGGTGACAATTAAAGTGATTTAAGAGACTATGAATAGAGGAGTAAGGCTCCATTTTGGCCTTGTAACGATATTGGGAACACGTAGGGTAAAACCCTCATGGATTCCCTAATCAACCAACTAACAACGATGATATGGAACTGAGTCGAGAAGAAGCAATATAACCCACTGCACAACCATCAGTAGCATGAACAACCCATACCCAAGTGAAGCAAAGCGCAGTGACACAAGGTGTTCAAAACCCCATAACAACAAAAGACTTGGTATGGAATACAAAGGCGTGGAGACCACCAACCACTCTAACCCAAATGAAACCCTTCGACTAAAACCAATAAGGATGAGAAAGATCCTTTATGGTTGCCAACACTCAGAACGACCAATAACTTTGTGACTTCAAACTTTATTGCAATGAAAACCACCAACAATTCATTCCATAAAAATATCACCAATTAACACAGTTGCCCGACTCAAGGAAAGAACAAACCAATACATACTGAGCCACTGTCTATTTCATAACTAGCGCAAATTCATGGATGGCCAAAAAGACATACATGTAACCAAGAGCACCTTAAAAACGTGAATTGGTTGAGCGGTTCTCCCTTTGTTTGAAATTCGGAGCCTAACCACAACAACATAGTTGAACAATAGCCTGACTAGGGTGGTGGCCAGTGGAAAGGATAAGGGTGACGTGCAGTAAATGCATGTCGCCTCCACCCCTAGTCAATTAATTTCTTTGTACACGCCAGCCAGCTTCCATTAACTCATTCAATTAAACTATGTATTGAAACCACCACCCACTAATTGCCAATAGCGTGACCCATATCACATTTATACATTGTCAACTTATGCCATAACACATATCAACCATGTTCCATATAACTCAACAAATCGCATAACCATCACCTTATTGCTAGGATTAACAATGACCATTTAAATTTCAATGCATGTAACATAAGAGCATAAGTCGATCTCTTCATTTTGCATTTTGTTTAGGTTTCTTTTATTTCTTTTCAATTGCTCCTATATGTGTTGTTGCTAACATATTTATTGTGCAGGTGTCATAGTAAAAAATACATGAACATATAGCAATGATAACAATGGATAACATAGACCATCGTAACATGAAATTAGAGCCTAGAGTAGGAGAAACAACACATAACACTCCTTATCCACCATTCAATAAAAACAAGGTCTCATCATCCCTGTAAGAAGTGTCGAATAGTGGCACAAATATCAAATAATATCGAGATATTATCTCCCAATCTACAAGGGGGTCCCACCTACTAGTATTATTTATATTGTTAGCTTATAATAATAGGCTCTAGCAATACTTTGCGGGTGGAAAAAACTCATTGTGATTTTAATCGTCAACAAACTAACGAATCCACAGGGAAATTTGTTTTCAATAAATTTAGAAATCAGAACTCATGGTTTCGCAGACCAAGAACAACATGTCAGGAAGATATAACCAGGAATATTATGCAACAGGGGGAAGTGAGCGGATTTAATGGGAAAATGACCGAGAATTCATGAATAACTCATGAAAATTATTAAGTATGAGGGTTTTTACCACTGTATTCATAATAATTCAACCAAAATCTGCTCTTTACTTCAAGGAGAAAAATTACAGATTTTTCTCTTTAAAATATCAAATGGATGAAGAAATAGCAAGAAAAAGCGGGAGACAACCAATTTTTTATAAGACAACAGTGAAAGAAAATAAAAAATTCAAGTATGATTCAGGGGAAACATCATAATTGTTGTGTAAGCTTGATTTTTATTGACTAACAATGCTTTGCAGGAGTGTCATTGTGGAGAACTGATCCAATCATCCTATTTTGACCAAATTAACTAGAAGATGGTAGGAAACAAAATCATGACAGAAGTAAAATTGCAAAAATTAAAACAACAACAATAAAATGATAGAAACGTAAGAGTAGTAGGAAAACTTAAAACAGATAGAAGAAGTCAAACTACTATAAGGAGGAAAATAAAATAGCACACAAAAGAAAGCAGAGATAGGTTAATAGTATACAGAAAATTCAAATGGCATTAGAAATTTTCACATTGGTCCCTCGCAATGTTTCAGGCGAGAACCATTAGCAATGTTTCAAGCGAGAACCATTAGTGCTATAGGAGAACAATTTCTCTTGTAAATCCTTTAGAATTTAAGAGTTAGTGTCCAGGACAAAAGTAATTTCGAAAGGACCTAGAAATAACACTTGGAACTCTGAGGTAATTATCATCCTTTTAATGTATATGATTAGATCATCAAGATAGATGTGGATGTTGATCAATTCATCAAGAGTTTTGCGTATAGGTCTTTTAAAAGTGGTACTTGCATCAGGTAAGCCAGAAAACTGACATTTATAAGTCATGGTACCCTGAATCGAGATAGGAGTGGTTTTATGAACATCTACACCTTTTACCTTGATTTTATTGTAACCCAAAAGTTCGTGAAGTAAGGGCCTCATCTGTGACCTTACAAACTGATGCATAATTATTTCTGTATTGAGGGGAGGAAAAGGATTTCTCATAATAGCTTGACTGAAAGTGTGAAAACTAACACATGTTCTAATATGATTAGTGTTCTTCGAAACAGGTACCCAATTGGAGACCCATTCGGGGTAGACTGAAAAAATAATTCCAACCCTCAAGAAATCTTCCAACTCCTTTTGAAAAATTGATTTAAATGCAGAGCTAATAGGCCCTTGCTTTTTCCTAGTTGGTTTCATGCCTTCCTTGATGAGGATAGGATGTTGTGTAAGACGAGGATCAAAACCACAAATATCCTCATAGGAACAAGCAAAAACATCTTGAAATCCACCAAGTATCTTGGCAAACTTTGTTTCTTCTTTATCATAAAATTGGGTACTTATTTTAACATTCTTTGAAGATTTGAGTGACCCAATATCCCAAGAGATTGTTTTACCCACCTTCCTTTTAGAATCCTCTTATTTTTGTTTCTCCGTGTTGCCTACATCACTCGAAGAAAATGAACTCTCTAGAGGAGTCAAGCTTTCAGGAATCTTGTTGTTTTCTATGAATATAATTTCCTTGGGCTTAAGAGGTTCATCTTGAATGAAATCACAAATGCTCTCATTTTTAGGGAAGACCCGCCAATATTCTACATTGTCCAGGATATGTGAACGATATAGAGATTGAAAAGAACAATCAGGCTTGTGAGGCAAAGGTTGTCTATTAGGAGAAGCTACAAAGACAACTAACCGATCAACCATTGAATTCAACTCCCTCTTAACATGAGTGATGTTGAAAGATAAAAGGTTTGAGATAAGCGCCCAAACATTTTGGGTGTATCATGCCATCAAATTGTTGCTAGGAGA
This sequence comes from Picea glauca, assembly GCA_000966675.3. Lineage (NCBI taxonomy): Eukaryota > Viridiplantae > Streptophyta > Pinopsida > Pinales > Pinaceae > Picea > Picea glauca. The sequence continues at coordinate 27,093 of JZKD02S2218298.1, forward strand.
GCATATCTTATGTATCAGGTTCACAACAAGCTCAGAATCTCCAAAAACCAAAAGGTGACCACAACCAAGATTAAGGACGCTTTCAATGCCTAATAATAAAGCTTTGAATTCAATGACATTGTTTGTACAAGTAAACTCCAACCTGTAAGACAAATTATGAATTTTCCTTACAGGGGAAACCAAGATAATGTCAGCCCCATTACATTCATTAGAGCGTGAACCATCAAATTTCATGTGCCACATATCATCATCTAAATCGATTTGTTCCAAAGGAATATTATCCTCCTCAACAAAGATGGAATACACTCCTAGGTCCTCTTCGATATAGTTTACACTAGATTGTGGAACACTCTCTATGTAGGGTGAAATATTTCCCTCTCTAAGGACTATAATGTTCTTACCATTCTGAGGCACGGATAAATGCATCCCGTTGAGTGAGAGGTATCCACCTGTTAAGGCTTGCAAATCTCTTCCTAAGATAATTAAGTAATTTCTCATAGGAATATCAATTACCTGAATGCTGAGGGTTGTCCTTATTTCAGGATGAGTGCTTAAAACTAAGGTCACATCCTTAATCTCTCCTATGGTTGTTTGTTGTATACTATTATAGGAGAGCATGCTTCTGGAATTTTCATTGTACAAGGAAAGCCTAGCTCTTCCATAATAATCTTCGACATCACACTTAGGCCCGAATCTCCATCAATGAGGCAATAATGGGCAATCTTATCCATAATCTTTACATAAATATAAAAAGGGGGATTTTTTATAGGGTATCTAAAGTTATGTACACCTACTTTATTTACAGATGAATCCTCTTCATTTACCTCTTCATAAAGATTGGCTACAATGGAAGCTTTTCCTTCCATGAATTGTTTCAGATGCATATGTTGTTCAGGGATGACAACCATGTTCAAAAGGGTTGCATCTTCTTTGCTATTGGCCAACTGGTTCAAGATATTATATTTGGAAGAGGGGAGAGGAGAAGTTGTTCCTTGAATATCAGTAACCTTAGGAACCTGAACAATAACAGTGGGTGAGGATGAGCTTGGGCTAGAATAATTGCGGGAATGATCAAATTTTCCCTTGGGAGCATAGGATTTGTTCATAGTATTGATGACCATGGCATCTTCTGGCTCTGCAAAATCTAGGACAACGATAGTAGCTTCTTGTGTCTTACCAAAGATCTTATCTTTGGAACTCTTTTTTACCTCACATGTGGTTTCCTCGTGGTGTTCCTCACAGAAGTTACACCAACTTTGAGGCAAGATAGATTTAGGCTGAAAATTATTTTCAACTGGATTTCTAAAGGGGGGTGCAGAAGAGGATGAAGCTTCAAGGGTGAGAGGGGAGACATTTCCTTTCCACTCATATGCTATCATATGATTGTTCATGTCTTTTACTAGCTGTAAAAGGGTGTACATGTTCGTCTGTCTAACCGATTCTCCCTGGGGAAGACCAATTCTTTCAAGCTATTCTTCATACTCTGAACACACATGCAGAGCAGAAATACGATTATCAATGGTTTTTTCCTCAAGCCTATGATGGTATGGGTAAGGTAATGCATTGTGGTAATGCATGAAAGCGGCTTGGTTCTGAGGTCGAATGGGTTCAGGGATCTGATTGTATAGCTTAGTGAAACACGAGTTGAAAGACTTGATGGTATCACCATCCTTATAGGTGACTTTATTGTATTCCCTTAACTTCTCGGTTGGGATTTTAGAGTTCCCATAAGTGGATCGGAACCAATAGATTAAATCCTTGCAAGTAAACAAAATCTTAGGAGGAAGGGAAAAGAAATCAACCGCATCCTTTCCTTCCAAGGAATTGATGAACAAGCGCATGGAAGTATCATTTTCATTGGATCCTATGTTATGAAAAGCATTAGAAAATGCCACCAGGTGTTCGTTTGTAGTGGCAATGTTATTTCCTGAAAACCTAGGAAGATGCTCTTTAAATTTAGGAAGTGGATGAGTAGCATGTGCTAGGTTAAGAGGAGAGGACACGTGCCATGATGTAGTTGTGGCATATTCTTTAAATTGAAAAATCCCATACTTTTTAATGACTTTGGTGGGGTTTGTGGTAGATTGGAGAGGCATATGGTGGCTATATAAGCTACCAATCACTGACGAAGATGAAGCACTTCCAGTGCCACTAGAGCCACCACTAGATGCCATCTTGTGGATGATAGATGAGGGAAAGAAAGATGAACTGGATGAATCAAACAAAGTTCTCCTTATAGCACTTTGTTGGGAAGATAAAACAACATTCCTTCTTCCTATTTCAGCGATATCATTGATTTTCGGTGATAAGCCTCTTCTTCTTCTATAATCATGAGAGTCTAAGGACATGGAAGAAAGACCAAAACTGAAGAAACAAGAAGGTTACTGTTGATTTCTAGGTTGTCTACATCTAGCTTCCAATCGTTCTTGAGCACTAATATCTCGTTCAATTGTTGCCCAAGAATGGTTAAGCTCAATACGGGTATTGGAAGTGTCCAAAATGGTGTTAAACAGGTTCAAAGAAATGATGGTTTGGTCTTGGATACCAGGCTCAATATTGGGTTTCCTTGCAACAGGCACAATCATTAAGAAATAAAACATTCTAAGAATCAATATCAGAAAAATAGATGTATCGATGAAAATTGAGTATAAAAATTAACTAGAGAGATATCGAAGGTCTCCCCAGTATGGTCGCCAAATAAATGTTGAGGAAAAGATATGAAATGATATTACTCAAGCATTTTCAGATTCTTCTTGGCTAAAGAAAAATAGATGAGAATTTCACCCTATGTTTATAGCCATCAAAAATAAAATCCTAACTCACAAGCATTGATTACAAGTGCTTAGGCTAGTCTTTTATAGAATTAAAAGCTTGCTGAAAAATTCATTTAAATATGATTTTCTGAATAAAATAGTTGTTGAAATAAATGTAGAAACAGAAGTAAAGACACCAAGATGATAATCAAGACATATGAGACATAAATAAATCCTTTATTTCATTCCAATTCACTAAAGAGTCATTCTTTTACAAAATTTCAAATATAAATTTCGGACCAAAGTTAAACTTAGATATCCCCGATGGAACATACAAAAGGACGTCTAACAGAAAATAAAAAACTAAACTCTAAAAGTTGGATCATATTGCCAAATATTGCTGCCCACTCAGCTCTGCACAATAACCTTTGTCAGTCATGAAAACTAACTCACAAATAGACAAGTCTACACAGACTATCAAAGATAGATCAACACCTCTGAAAAACAAGTGTCTGAATGATGTAATTTAGCATTGAATATTGTTGTCTACAATAAGACCCTGCTATCATAAAAAAGAATTAGGCTTGTGATAAATTAAGGAATGAATGAAAACTTAACTATCTCAACATAAACTCAAAGAGAAAACCTTAGTATGCTTCTCCTTCTATCCTCCTCTTGTTCCTCCCTTTCCTTTTTTCTTTAAGCAAATTAGAATTGGTTGAAGTAGTTGAACCACCTCATTAGTTAAGTTAATTAAAAGACTCAACCAAATTTTTAGTTGGGGGGGTAGTTAATAATCATAATAAGGGTTATAATAAATAATAACTAGTAGGTGGGACCCCTTGTGACTCCCTTTGTCTCTTAACAATCATAACATAACTAGTTAATTAAGAAAAATACCCCTCCTTGTGACTCCCATCATCACATTCATATTTGACAATTATCACAATGATATTTGGAATCATTTTCAAAATACATTACTCATATATCCCAAAAAACCCATTGTCCAAAAATCTAAAATCAACTGTTCTCATCGATAGACAAATAAATAAAATTTAAAATCCATATTTTCCAGTCTATGAGGCAATATTTCCCTCGTTACTACTATCGCCTTTTAAACTCTCTGAATTTTTCTTAGGCTGTGTGGACCCCTTAGGCCTAATCTCGCTGATCACGTGTGAACAATCATCCCTCAAATGCATCTGGGAAGACACTGATTTATCAGAATCATTTGAAGGTGAGAAAGGGGTGGTAGTAGCTTTCTCTTTGACAGGGGCATAGTGGGCCTCGATTTTCCGCCTTTTATTTGAATAGCTCATTCCTATATGCATAATTGATTAGCAAATAATTCCTTTAACAACCATACATGACAACTCTTTCAAAATATGAAATAGATTTTGGCTCATAAACATATCAGACCCATGCAATCCAATCCATACAAATTGTTTAACTGTTTTCACTGAGCAGGGGGTGAGCAAAGGTCCTGGGATATGCGAGGGGTTTGTATTGAGCGAAAAATGATAAAATGAGGGGAAAAAAAAACATGATTACTGCTCAAACACAATCAACAATCAACTGTAATGTAAATCAAGGACATTACTGTCATCCAACCAAGAAACTACAACTTCAAACTGCTTCAATATAGAATTCTTCTTCACAGTAATTAAACTTTAGAACAGGGAGTGAAAAATGAATGTGGGAAGGCGAGGGGGTTGTAATTAGAAAAAAGAGAAATAATGGTCGGGAAGGAGAACGGGTACTGTTCATAAAATTAATTAATTTATCCATAAAATCATTCCATATCAACGTAAGAATATCCAACACCAACCAAAATGATCATTGTATCAAAAGAACAACTACTGTGTGAAATTAAAAAAAAAATTGTGCATTAATTTGCTCATTGTTTGTAATCAATCTGTGACACAACATCCTCAAAACAAGATAGTATGCATTCCAAAAAAAATTGTAGAAGAGTTATGTTCTTCTCATTTATCCATTTCATATTTTAAAATAATTCCCAAATGAATAAACAATCACTTGGTTCCACTCTGTTCAGTATAAAAAATCAATCACTTTCCATCAACACAAACATAGAAAGCATGCCTGATTTAACTCCTCAATTCCATCTACAATTGTAATGAGATCATACTGCCACAACATGCATTCCTATCAATATTAAAATGTATGATATTCATTAAGCATACATAGTGGACAGTCAAACACAACAATCCATATTTAAACTGTAAAGATCCTGACTTTCCACTTAAACACACAGACATCAATCAACATTTAAACTCACACTGTGCTCGGAAAACAAAGACCATTTGACAAAACATAGAGTATTAATGTGACTGTAAGGGTTCAACCAATCTAAGATTAAACATCCTAAAAAATCTCCAATCAATATAACAAGGTAACAACAGTATGTCCAATCTCATAATGAAATTGATCGAATTGCTAAAAAACTATATTTAAAAATCGGTTACTCTCTTTGATGGCGCAATCGAATAACCATAACATATACAGTGGATGGAAATTCCATAATCATCATGATTGGAATAACCATTTTTCCATTAAAACCACATAGTTACAATAATCATTGACTCATTATTTAGGAACGCCACACATACCCAAGCATCACACATGAAGCATCACTATGCATTAACCAATTGTAAAATAATGTTGGGTTAACAATTCAACCATTCCAATGTAAGAGACAATGACTGTGCATTCAATCCAATTCACCATGCTGAGCTTATCCATTCAATTATAATAACAAATGTAGTGACTAGATACCAAAACCAACACCATTGTCAACATAATCGACAGAGACGAGCCAGAAATCGAGCACTGTCGACAATACACCAACAACTCATAACAACCAATAGTCTACCCGACGAACATAACATTTTCCTCTTATCAAAACCCAGGCTTGAGAAAATAAGGGTTTGCTCTATGGACCAACACAGGGAGACATGGATTCAACTACCATCATCAGGTGAGAACCTCTGTGACCAATGGTGCACACACACAGGGTATACCACAACGATTTCATAGATAGGGTGACAATTACAGTGATAGAAGAGATTATGAATAGAGGAGTAAGGCTCCATTTTAGCCTTGTAACGATACTGGTAACACGCAGGGTATAACCCTTGTGGATTCCCCAATCAACCAACTAACAATGCTGAGATGGAACCGAGTTGAGAAGAAGCAATATAACCCATTGTGCAACCATCAGTAGCATGAACAACCCATACCCAAGTGGAGCAAAGCACAATGACACAAGGTGTTCAAAACCCCATAACAAAAAAAGACTGGGTATGGAATACGAAGGCGTGGAGACCACCAACCACTTTAACCCAAATGAAACCCTCCGACTAAAACTAGCAAGGATGAAAGAGAGCCTTTATGGCTGCCAACACTCAAAATGACCAATAACTCCGTGACTTAAAACTTTAATGCAATGAAAACCACCAATGATTCATTCCATAAAAATATCACCAATTAACACAATTGCTCGACTCAAGGAAAGCACAAACCAATACATATCGAGCCACTATCTATTTCATAACCAGAGAAAATTCATGGATGGCCAAAAAGACATACTTGTAACCAAGAGCACCTTAAAAATGTGAATTGGTTGAGCATTTCTCCCTCTTCTTGAAAGTTGGAGCCTAACCACAACAACACAGTTGAACAATAGCACGACTAGGGTGGCAACTAGTGGAAAGAGTAAGTGTGACGTGCAGTAAATGCACGTTGCCTCCACCCCTAGTCAATTAATTTCTTAGTACACGCCAACCAACTTCCATTAATTCATTCAATTAAACTATGTATCAAAACCATCACTGACTAATTGTCAATAGCGTGACCCATATCACATTTATACATTGCCAACTTATGCCATAGCACATATCAACCATGTTTCATATAACTCAACAAATCGCATAACCATCACCCTATTGCTAGGATTAACAATGACCATTTAAATTTCAATGCATGTAGCATAAGAGCATAATTTGAACTCTTCCTCGTTCATTTTTCTTAGTTATGTAGGAGCATCTCTCCACATCAATCAGCCAGCCAGCCAGCCCACGTCAGCGCATACATTAAATGAAGAGAGGTGAAACCCTCATTTCAAATTTGAATTTGAATGTAATTAAATGAATGTAAGGCTGTTGAGTCATAAAGCCGCGCTTTGCACAGGCATAGCTGTAGGGAGACTCAAATGTTTGTAAGGCTGAAATCTAGATCCGATTATGGACTAGACAACCCATTCAATGTAATTGAATAGGGTAGGTAGATTGGAGGGAAGAGCTCAAAGAGCCCCCTCATGTAAAAGATCTGGTGATCTCTTTTGTAATATAGAAAGAGTAGTTGATAGCAAAGTAGTAGAGAAGAGAGCTAGTAGAGTACGCGGAGAGAGTTGAGAAGGATCCAAGACTCTGTTGAAGTTCGTGCTCAGAACACCTTTGTAAAGAGGCATTTTTATTAATACAAACAGAAGAAGTTTTTCTTGCAAGTATTTTTGTGTTGAATGAATGTCTGTGTGTGTTCTTTGTATGTTGTAGATGTATGTTAGGTATGAATTTGCAAGGGTTGTTTGATTTCAGGGTTAGATGTCTTTGAGGCTTCACACCAGGAGGGTGTGACAGAACACTATGGGTTCTGATAGCCGTGCACAGAGAGTGCACTTCTGAATTCTATGGATTCAGACAAAGGCGTGCCAGGAGGGCACAACAGCTGAATTCATTAGCTCAGGGGAAGACCTCAAGGTTGATGAACACCTTGGAGGCAGGGCTATGTATGAGAGACACAGTTGCAGACAAAAACTCTGTTGTGAGTTCTATAGAACTCTGCCAAGTGGGCATTGAGCATATGCATAGTGATGCATTGAGGAAGAACTCTGTTGTGAGTTCAGACAGAAGTTAGAATCACTAAGGATTCTAAACACTCTTCCAGGAGGGCATTGAGTAGGTGCCAAAGAGCACAAGAAGAACTCTTTGAGTTCTGGATTTGAAGAAGAGTCCAAGGAGAAGGATCTTCACAAGGTTGATGAACACCCTGAATACTCAACAATAGGTTGCTTGAGCAGAGGATAGATAGGAGGGCATCATGTTTATCCATCTGAAGGAGAAGGGATAAGAGGATCGAGTTCCTTAGGAGTCTGAGTAACAGGAAAACTCAGAAGAGATAGCACCGATTTAGCATGCAAAGACTCTGCGAGGAGAGAAGAAGTTGCAAAATCCCTTGAGGATTCAAGGGTAAAACTCAGGAGGAAGAGCGTTTTCATGTACGTAGGCGAGACTCAAGAATGTAGAGTTTGTAGAAGGAGAAACAAAGGTTGAGGCCTTTGGACACTTGGAGAATTCTTCCAAGTTCATAAAGAACGCGCATGCTCAAGAGAAGCATAGATGCCATCGGATCAGCCGAAGAGATTTGGACCGTTGAAGTTTCCACATCCAGGGAGTAGTGGAGGAGCGCACAGAACAAAAGAGATTCTGAGCCGTTGGATCTCACTCGGAATACCCGATAGTCATTGGATCAGTAGGAAGTTGCGCGTCGTGTAATCCTTAAGCGTAGAGTAGAGGACGAGAGTCCCAAAATAATTGAGCTATCGGGATTTCGGAGGTCTCGAGGACAAGAGGTCGGGACACCCCACGACGAAAGTCCCGAAATAGTGAATAGATCGCAGCCGTCCATCTGAGGGAGGACACGTGTCGCGATATCATCCATTTCGAGGATTCGGACATTGGGAAACAAAAGAGGAAGGAGTCTTTCGACTTCACACGTGGCGAAGTCCCGAAAATATCAAAACCATCCATTCGTTGGGACATGTGGCAGAGATTGAGGAACCTGTCGGTATTTCGGCTACCAGGGTTTCAAGTTGACAGAGGATTTGTGTCACTAGGGGTTGCAAGTCATGAAATCGTGAAATGCAGGAGAAGCATCCATCTTGAGGAGATGCGTGGCAACAATCCAGGATTTCGGGAGATTTTCCGAAAGAAGGCCATTTTGGAAAATAAAAAATCGGGAATTCAGGAGTCTAGTTGACAAGAGGTCAGGATCTCATATTGATAAACCCCAAAATAAGACTGTGGTCTTCTGAGGAGTGGTCACATGGACTAGGGGCTAATGCAAGAAAATCCTTTTCAGAAAATCGACATTTCGGAGATCGAAAGGTCGTAGAGTCAAGGACTCAAGAGATCGGGACACCGAGGGTTCCAAAATCTGAAATTCCATTTCGGGAAAATGTTCACGGTCTTGTACAGTGACTGTGGGGAAAGAGGAGGACCTATGGATCGAAAATTTGAGATTCCGGTAGGGAATCAAGAGAGACAATTTAGCTCGGAGGAGTGATTGAACGATCCTAAGAGCGGACTTCGGCCCGAGGATCAGAAGGGGTCTGCATCAAGTTTGGTATCAAAGCTCGACTCTGTTTGTACATTGTAGACAAAGGAAGTAGGAAGAGAAGGAGAATACTCTGGTACACATCAGTTTGGTATCAGAGGTAGCTTGCAGGAACAGGCAGAGAGAAGGAAAAGGAAGACAGAGTGTTGAAGACTCTGTGATGGTTGTTTGCGGGTAGGCAACAATCAAGGAGACAGTCAAGAAGACTGTGGAAGAGGCTGGAAACACTTAGGGGTGCAGAGTGACAACAACAAGTTTTCCAGGAGGGCAGACAAGAACAACAATATGGCTACTAAATGCTATACGAGTGCTGGAAGGAAAGACCTAGAGCTGATGAGCGAAGTTGAATGGGATGAAGAACTCGCCGAGATGAGTGCGAGAATGGATGAACTTGAATTTGGGATGCAACAAGATACGAATTCGCGATGGGTATATGAATGGCCCATGAGGAAGCCGAAGACAAAATGGCCAATCAAGGAGTCAATGGCTAGAAGACAACGTAGGCTGTTAAGAGGATGGTTGAGGCATGCTGAAAACCTCGGCGCACCTGAGGAGATGGTTCAGGTATGTGAACCAGAGACTGGGAGAAGCCTCAGTAGTGATGATGAATTGGGATCATCTGAAGATCTCAAGGATTGTCAAGAAGACAGTCAGGAAATTCCCAATTGCTAGGAGGGAAAAGATTTGAGGTCGCTGCGGGATCTCACAGACTGTCATGAGGACAACCGGGAAATTTCATGTTGCCAGGAGGGTAATGAATTGAGATCACTGCGGGATCTCATGGACTGCCAGGAGGGCAACATAAAGTTTCCAATTTGCCAAGAGGGCATGGGAACAGAGATGAGGCTATCTGAAAGTTTCATGGACTCGGAGGAGAGTTCATATCAGCAAGGGATGCTGATAGATGCAAATTCATATGGTTTAGCTGACTGTGTGAATGAAGATGATGACAAGTTCAAAACTTGCACCATTCGAGAGGAAGATCGGAGGAATCTTATGATGATTGGGGGAATTGAAATATTCCTACCACATAGCCCAGAGGAGCCCAAAGTCTATGTTGTCAATGAAACAACAACAACAAGAGAAGGACAACTAGCTTTGAATGTCGTAAAAGAAGAGTTGGAACAAACATTGGAGGCTACCCAAATAGAGGAAGATGAGCATTCTGAGGAGTGGCTCAATATTTTCAGCCATGAAGCTGAAAAGACTGCAACATTGGAGATTGCAGAAGTTGAAGAAGAAGAGGCAGACAACATGAGCTTTGTTGATCTGTGTGAATAGATGGAATCCTTGGAGAGAAGGGTGATAGTGTAGGGTATGCACATCCAATAGATGAGGTTGGGAATAGATGAAGAGGATGACATGGGAGATCATTGTGATCTGTCCATCTGCAGAAAATTTTTGTAGCAGAGGAGACTGCAAGAATAGAGCCAGCCACTGGAACAGCTGGACGAAGTGATCGAGAAGATCAGGAGGCTGATGGTAGAGTCAGCAAGGACTTCCAACAAGGAGAAGCTGGGCAGAAAAGCAGCAGCAACAACAACATAATAGAAGCAGCAGCAGCAGAGAGATGGAGCAGATGAACAGCTCCAGAAATTTGTTTGGGATCCAGGAGGATTTCAACAGTTGAGATGGGAAGCTCATGAGCAGGAGCTCATGAATTTTGCAGCTAAGGAGTATGATGTCGGAGCATCTCTCCACGTCAATTAGCCAGCCAACCAGCCCACGTCAGCGCATGCATTAAATGAAGAGAGGCACAACCCTCATTTCAAATTTGAATTTGAATGTAAGGTTGTTGAGCTGTAAAGCCATTCTTTGCACAAGCATAGCTGTAGGGAGCCTTGAATGTTTGTAAGGCTGAAATATAGATCCGATTCTGGACTAGAAAGCCCATTCAATTTAATTGAATAGGGTAGGTAGATTGGAGGGAAGAGCTCAAAGAGCCCCCTCATGTAAAAGATCTGGGGATCTCTTTTGTAATATAGGAAGAGTAGTTGATACCAAAGTAGCAGAGAAGAGATCTAGTAGAGTACGCGGAGAGAGTTGATAAGGAGCCGAGACTCTGTTGAATTTCGTGCTCATAAAACCTTTGTAAAGAGGCATTTTTATTAATACAAACAGAAGAAGTTTTTCCTGCAAGTATTTTTGTGTTGAATGAATGTCTATGTGTGTTCTTTGTATGTTGTAGATGTATGTTAGGTATGCATTTGCAAGGGTTGTTTGATTTCAGGGTTAGAGGTCTTTGAGGCTTTACACCAGGAGGGTGTGACAGAACGCTGCGGGTTCTGATAGCCGTGCACGGAGAGTGCACTTATGAATTCTGTAGATTCAGACAAAGGCGTGCCAGGAGGGCACAGTAGCTGAAATCATTAGCTTAGGGGAAGACCTCAAGGTTGTTGAACACCTTGGAGGTAGGGCTGTGTATGAAAGACACAGTTGCATACAGAAACTCTACTGTGAGTTCTATAGAGCTCTGCCAAGTGGGCATTGAGCATATGCATAGTGATGCATTGAGGAAGAACTCTGTTGTGAGTTCAGATAGAAGTTAGAATCACTGAGGATCTAAACACTCTGCCAGGAGGGCATTGAGTAGGTGCCAGAGAGCATAGGAAAAACTCTTTGAGTTCTCGATTTGAAGAAGAGTCCAAGGAGAAGGATCTTCATAGGGTTGTTGAACACCCTGAATACTCAGCAATAGGTTGCTTGAGTAGAGGATAGCCAGGAGGGCATTGTGTTTCTCCATATGAAGGAGAAGGGATAAGAGGACCGAGTTCCTTAGGAGTCTGAGTAACGAGAAAACTCAGAAGAGATAGAACTGATTTAGCATGAAGAGACTCTGTGAGGAGAGAAGAAGTCTTAGAATCCCTTGAGGATTCGAGAGTAAAACTCAAGAGGAAGAGAATTTTCACGTACGCAGGAAAGACTCAATAATGTAGAGTTCACAGAAGGAGAAACAAAGGTTGAGGCCTTTGGACACTTGGAGAATTCTTCCAAGTTCAGGAAGAACGCGCATGCTCAGGAGGAGCATAGTTTCCGTTGGATCAGTCGAAGAGATCTGGACCGTTGACGTTTCCACATCCAGGGAGAAGTGGAGCATGTAGGATAGAAGAGATGCTGAGCCGTTGGATCTCGCTCAGAATACCCGACAGTTGTTGGATCGGCAGGAAGTTGCATGTGGTGTAATCCTTAAGTGTAGAGTAGAGGACGAGAGTCCCAAAATAATTGATCTATCAGGATTTCAGACTTCAGGATTTCGGAGGTCTCAAGGACAAGAGGTCGGGACACCCCATGACGAAAGTCCCGAAATAGCGAATAGATCGCAGCCGCCCATCTGAGGGAGGACACGTGTTGCGAGATCACCCATTTCGGGGATTCATAAATCAGGAAACAGAAGAGGAAGGAGTCTTTTGACTTCACACCTGGCGAAGTCTCGAAAAGATCACAACCGTCCATTCGTTGGGACATGTGGCAGAGATCGAGGAACCCGTCGATATTTCGGCTACTGGGGTTTCAAGTTGACAGAGGATTTGTGTCACTGGGGGTTGCAAGTCATGAAATCGCGAAATGCAGGAGGACCATCCATCTTGAGGAAACGTGTGGTAGCAATCCAGGATTTCGGGAGATTTTCATAAAGGAGGCCATTTCGACAAATCGGAAATCAGGAATTCGGGAGTCCTGTTGACAATAGGTCGGACTCTCGTATTGATAAACCCCGAAATAAGACTATGGTCTTATGAGGAGTGGTCACATGGACTAGGGGCATAGCCAAAGGGGATAATGCAAGAAAATCCTTTTCGACAAATCATTATTTCGGAGATCGGAAGGTTGTAGAGTCAAGGACTCAAGAGATCGGGACACTGAGGGTTCCGAAACCTGAAATTCCATTTCGGGAAAAAGTTCACGGTCTTGTACAGTGACTGTGGGGAAAGAGGAGGACCTGTGGATCAAAAATTTGAGATTCCAGTAGGGAATCAAGAGAGCTAATTCATCTCGGAGGAGTGATTGAACGATCCTGAGAGCGGACTTTGGCCCGAGGGTCAAAAGGGGTCTACGTCACTTAGGTTGCTTTTATTTCTTTTCAATTGCTCCTGTATGTGTTGTTGCTAACATGTTTATTATGCAGGTGTCACAGTAAGGAATCCATGAACATATAGAAATGATAAAAATGGATAATATAGGTCATCGTAACATGAAATTAGATCCTAGAGTAGGAGAAACAACACATAAGATGCCTTATCCACCATTCAATAAAAACAAGATCTCATCAACCATGTAAGCATTGTTGAATAGTGGCACAAACATCATATAAGATCTAGATATTATCTCCCAATCTACAAGGGGGTCCCACCTACTAGTATTATTTATATTGTTAGCTTATAATAATAGGCTTTAGCAATACTTTGCAGGCGAAAAAGACTCTTTGTGATTTTAATCGTCAACAACGATGATCTTCTACTTACTATGAGCACGGATCACAAGAAGAGGAACTTCCTAGTCTTTGAAATGCCCTTACTGCATTTCTTAGAAGATATTAAAGAAATAGCAGTAGGCGGTGCTACCTCTTGTATCCTATACAATTGTCTACCCAAAGAAATAATAACATTGTGGGGTATAGACTCATACACAACATGTCACTTCCACAAATATGGTTGTTCTAAAATAACATCACAAAATTCAAGGGTAGCTGTTACACATGAAATTTGCACACCTAGGTACCTCACCCTAAGTGTCGTATAAGTGTTGCATACACCTTGACACCATGGAATAACCTATGTCACAATCCCTAGTCAATGTGGAGGAGGGTTATATTACATGAAGGCAAAATACCAAGTACACATGAATTATTATTAATATTCATGGAAAAGGAATTGATTAAGTGTGAGAATCAAGTGCACATGAATTATTATTAATAGTCATGAAAAAGAAAGTAATTAAGTGTGAGGATCCACCTCACATTTGGTTTCCTATTTTTTAGGGAAGGTGGAGGATCTCATGGATGGTTGAAATATTTCCTCCTTAAAATACTTGAGAGATATTTCCTCCCCAAAATCTTTAAGAGATATTTTCTCCCTAAATATCTTAGAGATCCCTTTCTTAGTGGATCTGATGAGAGATTCTCTCCATGGTGGTTAAGTCTCCAAATCTTATATAATGAGGGAT
>JZKD02S2218298.1:45914-59289 GCA_000966675.3 Picea glauca
GGAGATTCTGATGGGGCCCTGTAAGGCATTATTTCTGCAAATGTAACCATACCTTGTCTCTCACCTGAATCTTGTGTGGTACTCGATGTTGATCATGGTGCTTCTTGTACTTAGCATTGAATTTTTGAAAAATATCATGGACCTATTGATGGATGTAATGAATCTACTCAATGAATATGGTGTCTTCGTCGGCATCAAAATGAATACGGGAAGAATACGTTTATGTGGTTGCAAGAGGTAGTGCAACATCAATGAGACCCAAGGGTTGGAATCCCATCCCCACTGGAAGGGGGCTATGGTCAATGGAGGTATGGAGAGCCTTGTTGTAGTTGTGATGAACATAGGGAAGACTCTCATCCCATGTATGAGTTGTACATGCACAAGATGTGCACAATCATCTGATTGATGACCTCTGTTTGTCCATTGGTTTGAGGGTGGAAGGCCATGCATTTAGTGATCTTGGTGTCCAACAATGACCAGAGACTCAACCAAAATGTGTTGAGGAGCCTGTTGTCCTGATTTGAGATGATGGTCTGTGGTATCCCAAAATGGACCCACACTCGTTCGAAGAAGAGCTTGGAAATATCTATCACTATGATGCTCTTCCTGCAGTCTGTGAGAATGACCATCTTCAAAAATTGATCAACCACCACAAATACAAAATCATTTCCTTTCTTGGTGAATGGAAGACCAGATACATATTCCATCAAGATGGATTCCCAAGGCCTCTCAGGAGTAGGAAGAGGGGTGTATAAGCCTTGTTTCTTGAGAATACGTGTTGGGGAGGAAAGCCAAAATCAAAGGCCTTATAAACCATTTTTTAAATAAATCCACCCTTCAAAGTGATAGAATCTCCCCCAGCTAACCTAAATGTTGACTTAGGGACTGTAGCATCTAACTCTTTCTGTATGTATCACCAAGAGAATCATTCAAAAAGGGACTACCCTAAATGGTTTCATGCTATGACTTTAATGGACAAAGGATTCCTATATGAATTCTCTCTAACTGAACAACCCAATGGCTCGGCAATAAATTCCATCGATCAGAAAAGTCAAGAGCCCCCAGAAGAGACAACCATGTTGTTATGTGATTCAAATCATTTGACGACTTTCATTGAAATCGTTGAAGTGCAATAACCTCCCGTTGAAGTTCTAGCTGTACATATGTGAGGTATGAGTCAACCGATCCAAAGTAATCCTACCACTACTCAGTTATCTAGAGGGAAACTGATGACTGATCACCCCAACTTGCTAGTTTATCCCCAAAGAAACCCCACGAGTATACACATGTAGGAGGCTCCTAAACTAGACTACAATGTGGTAGAAGACTTGAAGAATATGAAGGCTAATATGTTTGTCATGGACATGTGTAGGATTCCTCAATAAAAGGATTTTTTGTTTCAAGCTTTAAAATCAATAGATACCCCTATGACAGACATTGATCAAAGAAAGGTCCCATCTCCCACAGATTTAACAAATAATCCAAGTGTGAATGCTTTCTCTTTAGACAAAAAAGGAATTTCTTTTGTTCCTCCTTTCCTCTTGACATTTGAAGTTTTCAACAAAAATCTACATAATTTCTTAGTCAATTCATGGGCATCTTCAAATTTCATGCCATTGTCAATTTGCAAGAGATTGAACGCAACCCCACTCAAAAGTGATAAGAATGTTATACAATATATATGACTCATGTAAAGGTCATTAGGGAACTAAAATATGTCATGATCAGAATTTCTACGCACCCCAAATTTTTCCAAGTAATCGACATAATTTTTGTAGACATCCCAGAGGCTTATGGAATGCTACTTAGTCGAGACTAGTCTGAGAAATTAAATGGATACTTTAGTATTTACTGGGTTCACCTTTGGTTTCCATTAAAGGGACATACAAACATGATTAGGATTTACAAAGAAATACATCTCAAACATACTGTCATTGATTTAGAGACTCCTAACGAACCCTCATCGACATATTTCCCTATGTTAGGAAACTACTCTTGTGATTCTAATTTTGGAAAATTTTCCCCTCTCTTGTCTAATGTACCTCTCAATCAAAAATACAAAATGACCTTTCAATTAAACCTACTAGCAGTCACAGAAGAAAGCATCTTCTGTCAGGATTCTACATCAGGAATAGTAGACAAGGAAGATGAAAGTGAAAAAATAGCTAGACATGAAGAGGTAAAAAATTCCCCTCCACAAATTTGGATGTTGCACTTTGATGGTTCTAAATCACAAGAGGGGTTGGGAAAAGGATATATCCTCAATGAACCAAAAGGGAAACAAAACTTCTTATCATGCAGATTAGAATTTGAATGCACTAATAACACTGTTGAATATGGAGCTCTTATCCAGGAACTAAAGAAATCCATCGAATTAAACATCAAAGAGTTGAAAGTTTTCTGAGACTTGGAAATTATTGTTAAGAAATTGAAGAATATTATCCATTGCAATTCACTTCACTTGAGAAACTACCAGGAAGAGGTACACAGGCTAATAGACAATTTTGAGGCTTTCAACATTATTGTTATTCCTAGGACAAAAAATCCTCTTGTTGATTCTTTAGCCACCACAACCTCAATATTATCTCCTTTAGAAGACTATGAAGCCTCAAGGTTTACAATAGAAATACTCTAAAAAATATCGATGCCTAACAACATTTCTAACTGGAAATTCTTTGAAGGGGATGAACAGATTGTAGATTTCCTAACTAACCAGGAGAATTTTAAGGATTTGGCCATTGATGATGCAATATTACAAGAAATACTCACATAATCAAATATTCACAAACTTAAGAAATAAACAGACCACTCTGATGACCAACCAAAGTTTCACACGATACCTAAGGGGGTGTCCAATCTGGAGAACCTTTTTGACTTGAGGGAAAGATTCAGGGGACCAAAGAATGCAAAGGTGGGGAGCTCATGCCCTGTATACAAAACTATAAACCCAGGCACCCCCAAGAACCCAAATAATGTCAACATAGGCAAGACAATTTCCAAAGAAGACATGAAATATTATCTTGAACTATTTAAAGAATATCAAGATGTCTTCGATTGCTCCTACCAAGAATTGAAAATGTATGATACTCGCATTATCTAGCATACGATCCTGTTGAAACCTAGAATAAAACCATTCCAAAAAAATCTTAGGAAGTACCACCCATCTTTGGAACCTCTAATGTATCAAGAGATGAATAAGTTATTATATGCCAAGATCATCTTTCAGGTAAGGCATTCTGCATGGGTAGTCAATCTGGTATCTATCAAAAATAATTATGGGGAAATCCATTTGTGTGTGGATTTTAGAAAACTTAACAGAGAATTAAAAAAAATATAACTACCCAATACCACCCATGGAACAAATTTTACAGACAATATATGGCTCTGAATTTTTTTCTCTCCTAGATGGTTTTTCAGTATATAACCAAGTCATGGTTTCAGAATATGATTGATTAAAAAATACCTTCCAAACCAAGTGGGGAACCTTTTCTTATAAATGCATTCCCTCCAGGCTGATTAATGCATGGGCGAACTTCCAAAGGGACATGGATGTATCTTTTCAAGGATTGATTAACACATGTGTAGTAGTCTATTCACCCAACATAGTCAGGTCTTTATTCACCCAACATGATATGGGAGAAAAAAGGGGAAATTGGGTGGTAGTGGTTCAGAAATTTGAAATAGACATAAAACCTTCCAAAATAGTCAAAGGACAAGGATTATGTAAACTAGCTATTGAGGCCCAAGATCTGATTAAAACAGAATACCCCGGTTGGGAAAATGAACTATCATTATGGTGCGACGAAGCCTTATATGTACCTCCCAGGAAAGAATCCTGGTATGGAAACTTGTCTTATCTTTTGCATCATGGAACTTGTACAGAAAACCTAAACCCTAGAGAAAGGAGAGACCTCAAGTTAAAATATGCTCAATATCGCCTCATAAATTCTATGCTTTTCCATGTAAACTATGATGGAGTACTCCTTATATGTATTGAACATAATGACGTAGAAAAGGTACTAAAAGAACTCCATGACGACCCAACATGATGAAATTTTGCAGGAGAAACCATAGCTCACAAAATATTAAGGGTTGGTTATTATTGGCCCTCTTTGTTCAGGGATGCTCATGCATATGCCAAGAAATGTAAATATTTTCAAGTGAGCGTCGGTGGGAAAAAAGACCAGCCATTCCACTCCGTCCAATGACCATATCCAGACCTTTTGAGAAATGGGGAATATACATTATAGGAGAAATTACTCCCAATTCTTTGAAACAACACAAGTATATCTTGACTGCAATATATTATTTCACAAGGTGGACAGAGCCTATCCCTTCCATGCACATTAATGAAAAGGTAGAGATCCAATTTTTAGAACAACAACTAATAACAAGTTTTGGGATGCCTTTCGTCCTCGTTTTTTACAATGCTTCATGTTTTTATTCCACGTGCTTGACAGAGTTCACCCTTGATAAAGGGATCATAATAATATATTCTACAAACTATTATTCTCAAGGGAATGGGGTAGTAGATTCAACTAATAAAAAAATGGTGAAAATTTTAAAAAAGACAATTGTTGAAAATCAGAGAAATTGGCATAATTTACTTCATAATTCCCCGTGGGTCGATAGAGTGACACCTAAAGAAGCCATAGGAAACTCTTTGTATTTTATGGTATATTGGCAATAATCCATTCTTCCAAACAGATTGTACCTTCCATATTTACAACTTTCCCATGCATCAAGAGGTCAGCCCTCATCCACTTTACAACAAAGGATTGATACCCTTCTCATGTTAGATGAAGAAAGGGAAAAGGCTAAAGTTAAGTTCACCGCTCATAAATATGTAGTTAAAAGATGGTTCAACAAATATAAGGCCAAAGATTTTTTTTTGAAGTAGGGGACCTAGTCTTGAAGTGGCATAAAGAAAACGAGTCCAAATGAAAACACTCAAAGTTCCAAAATCTATGGCTCAAACCTTTTCAGGTGGCCGAGAATATCGGAGTAGGAACATACCGATTGCAAAATCTAAGGGGTGAATCCAACACCCTCCTGGTCAATCGCCAAAACCTAAAACAATCCTTCTCCTAAAAAAACCTTCTAAAAAAAAGTAGTGTATGTTGATTTTTTGTTTGGTTTTATTTTTATTTTTAGCATACATTTTGATCAAGATGAGTGTGTGGATTTAGTGAAGACCGACTCTAAACACTTTTTATTTTCTTTCATTTGCTTTTTATTTTATTTAATTAAGTTGTGTTTTGTAAATCAATGGTTGATTTTAATAAATATAGTAAAACAAATTTTTCTTCTGACATGTAAAATGAGAGACACTGGGAAAATACAAACTTTCTCAAATCATATTTGTCTTTGTAAGCATACTACCCAGGGAAGCAATGAAATATATCTTAGTGGCTTGGTAATGCTAAATGGAAATATGGCTAGATGAAAAAAATCACATGTACCTATGGACAAAGCCAGTAAAGGCCCCACCTTAATAATTTCACCTTGTCAAAAAACAGGTATCCTCCTCTCCAAATCACTCTTGGAATTTCTTCCAGAAGAAAATGATCTATATAAAAAGAATGTAAATTTCGAGAGGGTATGCAGATAACTCTGTCGAGGCTATGGATTCTCGCTAGAAGCAGAGAAAGGTATGTGATATCGGGGTGACTACATCGAGGCTATGGATGCTCACTGGCAGCGGAGCAACATCATAATAAAAATAATGATAGCTAAAAGGCCTCACACCAATGGACGCCCTACCCGACTCTTTCCTAGAAATGACATGGATTGGCGTTAAAAGGAAAGAGGGTGGAAAAGCATAAACCCCATAGGCGGATCCAGATTTGTGAACCCAAGAACGTATGTACACATTGATAGAAAAGGTTATGTTGAAAAGTAATAGAATAAGGCCAGTTGGTTTCTCAACCAATTTGCATAGGCTACGTACAAGGGAAGGAGCAAAGATTATTTTTTTGCCCAGAGAATCGCCATTTGTTGAGCACTCAACACACCCTAAAAGTTTTGTGAAGTTTTTTTCTTTTTGGGTACCACTTTGTCTGTTGAATTTAGTCATTTGTGTAGGAACCAATGCATTTATATGTTGATTATGTTTTTTCCATTGATCATATTTGGCTTGGTTTGGAGTTACTAAAAAAATTGAACTTTTCTCTAAGAAATATTTGTCATTTTAACTAAGTATACACAACTAAAATTTTGAGCCACGCGCCTACTATCGGTATTGGCACAATCCAAGTAGTAAAATGATCACATAAAAATGATAATAACCAATACACCATCGACATCAGAGAAATACAAAAGGAAAACCACTAACATAGGCCATAACGAACCTTCAATCACTGATCACCGATACATTTTTTCGGAGTCAGTGAAATACGAAAAAAAAATGAAACTATGAAACAATAACCATCAACAAATCACCGATCTTCGGTTGTCGATACATCATCAACGTCAACAGGACATGATGTTATAGTGAAGGTTTTATGTCTAAATAAAATCACTGATACCGAAGAAAAAGAATTACTCACGTAGAAGTCAAAATCAACAGCCACGTGTCTTGGCCGCGTAAGTAGTTCGTACGACTCAGTATTTTTCCCCGTGTCATATATGTACGACCATGACATAATTTCCATGTCAGCACTATATGATAGTCTTGGTCGACGTCAAAAGTTTTTCCTAGATACACCAACGAAAGAATGACAAAGTCGACCCGCCGATGCTGATGCACTCATTGAATATCGACTGATCACTAGAATATTGAGCTCCTCATCTTAGTTCTAACTTTTACCCGCCGATACCGATGACCTTAGTTGATCTGCGATGCATCATATCTCCCAATACTAATTATGATAGTAAATACAAAAAGGGTTTGGTAATTTGCTGGGACATCCCTGGCTGGGGTAATATAGATTTATGCATTTTGATAAACAATTTTTTCATGCAACCAACACAACAACCCCTTGCGCCAACCAACAGTCAAAATTTAAATTCACCGATAAACTACAAAGTAACCCAATCCTGTGCCACAAGCCTGCATTGCATTTAATCCTAGGCATGATGAAGATTCTGTAATAGATTCCACATATCACATTCACACTCCTGAATTGAAGACTTGATGCGACAAGGTAAGTATACTTTCTGTTTAAATTTACAAGGCTATATCCAAGCATGTTGTTTTATTCAAAAATCTCTTATTCCATGAAGCATACAAATAAGCAAGTGAGAGCGTCAAGGATATTACAGCCAACTCTTTGATTTTTATTTCCAGTAAGACCAGATTAAATTCTTGCAAGAGAGAAGGTAAATATTGTTTTTATCATTTTTTCACTTGCGATGGTGTTGATGACTCTTGTCAAGGTTGGTTGGTTGTTCGCTATAACATTGTTTTCTTTTCTGCAAGAAAAATGCCTCCAATAAATCCAATGAACAAGATCTCACCAAGAATGCCCAAAAGGAAGGATGCAGAGGTCGATGAGGGGTCTACACCGGGCGTTGCAAGAGAGCTTGATTTTTCCTCAAAGGTGGAACCATTTATCCATACATCTACCAAAAATGAGTTTTCCATCTTCCGACATTCATTGACATAGATGCAAGCACTGAATCTAAGGTGGTTCTCCTACATTATGGAGATCTGTTTAATAGGATCAACCAGGAAGATTACCCGAATTTCATACCACACAGTGAACCGGACGTCAGGATATTGGATGACCAGGTATTCCCAAACATCCGACAATCATGCCTACATATGGTGGCCTGTAGAACCCCATTGTTTTCGTTTATCGAGACCCTGGGATGGATAATTGACCAGGGATGATTTTAAGGATGATTTTTTTTTTTTAATATGTAGAAACCTTAGCGAATCTTACTAATCCTTCACATGCCAACTATAAATGTTTGGCGATATTTTTGTAAAAATATTCAAATTTCTAAGGATTTTGTATAGTTTGTATAAAATTTTGATGAAAAATAATTTTATCCTATAAAATTTGGGCGAACCATTTTTAGAATAACGAATCTTTTTTTGGAAAAAACCATGGAAAATTAGCCCATGCATGAAATTTAGCCCCTAAAATCATCCCTATAATTTACCACACAGATGCGATGAAATGTATAATCAATAATGAAAATGGTGAATGTGTTGGTGTTTTTCTTCCAACTGAGGTCCAAAAATACTACAAACTCAGAGACCTAGATGAAAGACTAAATACAAACTTCATAAATTTACAGAGGGTGCCTAGGACTGGGAGGAGGTGCTCCATATAAAGGCTAACCCAAATATGACCAGATTCAAAGTGATGACTATGGATGAGCAGGTTAAAACGATATAAAAAACAACTCAAGAAACCCTCAGGGTAAGATAAGAAAATAAAGTAGTAGAAGCAACAGAGGCATAGAGGAGGGGGATGTTGTTACTGGAAGAAGCCCAAAGAGCTATACAAAGGTTAGAATAAAATACCCCACTTAACCCTTTATATAATCATTGACGATTACCCCGACTGACACAAGCAATCACGAAGAAGAGCTAAATGGATTAGAGATAATTCCCCAGAGGATACCGTCGATCAAGAAAACCCTATCCCTATTTCCCCACAAGCAGGATCGTCAATGACTAATACAACTCAATGGAGGATAAAAATAGCATCAAGTGGTATGGGTGTGCCTAATGTCATCATAGACTTAATTACCATCTATGACAATGGGGAAAGTTCATAGGTTTCGCGCATAACCCTGGTACCAATCAAAGAAGAGAAAGAACCAGGGGAAACATCTGCTTCAGCTATCGATGCTTTGATCCCAAATCCCTAGGAAGGAGACCATGAGGCTATAAGAACCATATACAATGAATTTATCAACCAATTGGGAACATGGCTTCAAAAGGGTAGCTCCAAGAATGACTTGGGTGCTGGTGAACAGGAAGAGGAAATGCAACAACCAGAAATCAGGATTTCAGCGGTCGACCCCCCAGCTAATGTTGATCCCTTTCCTATTTTTCCTATTTCCCCAGCTAGCAAAAATACTCCACCAGTCAATGAGGACCAACATGAGGCCAATTCAATAGAGCATACAAAAACCTCCCCTGCTAAGGAATTACAAGAACCAGTTACAAAACATTTCTACATGGTAAGAAGCCTAGGAAACACTCTGGCCTGGGGAGATCAACAGATTCCTGAACCAGTAGACCAAATAATCAATATATAGGTGATCATTTATGATAGAAAAAGGAAAATTGTGATGAGAAGAACGACCCAGAGAAGGAGGCTCATGCTCAATAGCACACTTCTCATCACAACGGAGGAGACACTACTTGACACAGAAAATGCTAAGATAACTGAGCTAATCGAAGCAGGTATGGCTATAAACGATGTTACTTTGGATAGGGAAAGAAGGGATGAAAGGGAGGTATCCACCATGAAGAAAGAGTTGGACCAACTACTCCATCAAGCGTAGTATTACCATAATTCAACACAAGAATTATTACTCCTGAAGAGTGAGTTCTAAGAAATGTATGAAAAATTCACAAGGAAAAGGAATATCTTCACTGCTTGCATAGATGAATTTCAAGAAGATACCCTCATGGGGTTGGAAACCTGTAAATACGTGTAAATATGGTATGAGAAGGCACATCAGGTCTTGGATTGAATCGATACATCAGCGAAGTGAAAAAAGGTCAAGACACAAAAGAGAAAGGCATCTGAGTGTTGATGGATAGCAGGATCTCCCGAATCAGGAAAGCAACTGAATACTAGGTAAGTATGGTCCAAGAACCTCAGCGAAATATACAGGAAATATGGGGAGAGTGCGAGAAAATTTGGGAGAGAATCATTCGGGAGATGAAAAACATTGGCCTACCAGAGTTTGGTCCACCAGAGGATTTCGTCGATTTGCATGACATAGTCAAGTGACATACAGAGAAAGACTTGGAATGTGAAGAAGATATTTCATAGATGTCAAGCATGACCCCAGGTCAAGTGAAGAAGTTCATGGAACACCCGATCAAATCTCTCACAATCCTACAATGCTTAAGTGTCAAGCTAATTAGATAAAAGGAACGAGCAATAGAGATAAAGGTGGTCTTATCCTCCCCGATGGATCAAAACAGATTTCCATATGAAAATACATGCGAAGATATCTTCATCAAGTGGTCATAGTACGAGAAGAACAATCCACTTCAGTGAAACCACTAGACGAGAAAAAGAGAATAGATATATAAATCCTCCACGTGGCATTTTATTAATTTAACACAACTCTATTAGCTATTTTTAGTGTAGTTATTTTTTGTTATAAATAAGGGCATCGACCTGGGACAAGAGGTCGATGGTTTTTGGAGAGAAATACTTTTCTAAAATTTTGTAATAGAACTATTTATGTGCAATTTTATTTTCATTAAGAAGTTTTGTTTAGAACCAAAGACACTTCTATCATCTAAGGCGTGAATGTGTTTAGACCAAGGAGTATTATCTCTATCTTCAGATTATATATTTCTTTCTTTTTTGAGTAAGAGTTGTTGTGCCTGTATTTAGAGTTATCTTATAATGTTGTAACAATTTTTTATTCTAATTGGTGACTAGAAATCGATTGTGTTAACCTGTGATTGATAATAGAGTATTGGAAATTGCTTTTTCTTGGACTAGCTTCTTGTCACATGTATGCCTCTTTCCTGTAACTGTTATCTCAGAAAATGTTGAATGTCCACTAATTAAAATGGTATTAATGCTAGTTTGAAGTTGTTTAGATATTCTTCGTTTGCATGCTAGGGTATAAAGGTTATCCTAAACCCAACCTTCCCCCCAAACACATAGTTAGATTATCTTTGTCATCTAGTTTAGAGTTTTATCTTTCTTTTTTTATAATGTTAAAAAATAACCAAAAAGAGAACTTCCTAACCTGAGGAAAAGGCTTAACAAAAATACATATCTGTCAATCACCATTAAATATCATCAATAAACCCTTCCAGATCACTAATATGGAGAATCTTACCACTCATCAAACGCTTACAATTCTAATTGGGCCTCTTAGGTGGGTTTGGTTCCTGCTGTTGAGTTAAAGGGATCTCAGAACCCTCAACAAGACCCTCTAGCACTCACCTTGTGCCTAAATGAAGTGGGGCTCGAAGATATCTATGGCAGAGAACACATCTCTCCTTCTCCTAGATCAACAACTCTCGATTATTTCTTGGAGAACTCCCGTCAGATTTCTTTCCCCACTGGATGTGCCATTCACTTCGACCAACCATCTCCAATTAATGGTATAGATCTACTAATCTGCCAATCCAATGGTCGATGATTAAGGTAACCTTACAAAGGATTGATCCCAACCAGGGGCCCATCCTTGACCCTTTGACAAATTAGATACCAACACATGCTATTCCAGGGGTGATACTCGCTGCCATGTTGGTGCTACTCATCATGACAATGTCACTCTCCCCTTGCCTTATTTACCAAGTGAATGGGAGGGACCTGCGATGAATCGATGATTGAGGTTAAATCTCTCCTTTAAGGTGATCAATGGCTAAGATCAATTCTCTCTCTCTCCCAATCTATGGCCCAGATCTCCCTCAGAGTCCCTCCTATCTGGGTGTATCTTATTTGAGATGCTCTGACAGTACCTATATGATAGATGGTGGAGATCTTCCTACGCTCAAATCCAATGGTTAGCAATTAAATAAACTACTCAAAGGCCTAATCTTGATAGGGAACCACTCCCCAAATCCTTTGAACAATTATAGGTTTCCATGTAGAATCTTTGGGGTTATCACGAGGCCAACAAGATGTCACCTTCCCAATTAACCTCGCTGATATAAGAACCTACATAAATATACGATGGAGGTTATTCACGAGATGCCCACCGATAGACTACCCAAATTTCTCTTCAGAGTTTTCCATCAAAGTGATTCTGCTCCATGCTTACAGACTACTTCGTTGATTCCACCGTGACCAAAATTCACGATCATCTAGATTATCCCTCTAATGGATATAATGGTTGTCAATGGTCTTAATCCTTGACAAATCCCTAAATACAAGAGCCCCAATAAATGACCAATATTTAATCATTGTGTCAAACTGATGACTAGGATCTTCTCAAAGTAAAACATGGGGTTTTCATAGGTTTGACAGCTTGGTTAAGTAATTCACTATTTTAGAAGTTTTCCTAAGTTATTTCCAAGGTCTACCTAACCTTCTTAGTTCTATTATAATTCCAAATACCTCTAAGGTATTTCCCTTTACCACTTGGAGGGGATTTTTCATCCTACCAGTCTTTTTGTTCTATCACAAGCACTAATACAGGGTTCCAGGCCATCATTAGACTTCTGCTAAACCTTATTGGCTCTCGTCTTTTCCTGTAGTGGGGTATTTATGGTTTATTGGCCTTCTCTAGATACTACTATAATTAAGGTATTTTTCCCCTACTCAAGAAACCTATTTACTATGGTGGAGAATCCATCGTACACTTCTAGAATCATGGGAACATATTTATTTTCCTTAATTTAGAACAAATAGTGTTTTCATGCTCATATGTGCAATACTTGACAATCCTATTTATATATGTTAGTATTAATGCATGTAGAGGTGTAATTAATCCAAATAGGCATATCGAGTCATGACATACAAGAACAAAAATCCAACCACATAATTCAATTCAATTACATAAGGAGGGAAGAATACTTATTTATTTACAACTTACAGTAGGATAGATGATTGTGGGTGTTCGCCTTTCCACCCAACCGTAGGCTAAGAAATAAAAAATCGCTACAATCTGGCCACCCTTGTTCCAAGCCATGATACCACCAGTGAATTCTTCCTTAGGTTTTCAAGGAATTACAATAATGGTTTTCCTTATACCCACCTAGTCCAAGCCTCATCGAGGTTTATCATACACCCTCCCGAAGTATAGCTCGCAACCTCTTGGCTCAGGTTGGGGACCTCATCTTGAAACTAATCCTGCAACTCCAAACTCTTTCTCTCTCATTTTTTTCTCCCCTTTCTCCCTTGGGATATCTCCTTTTCTCTATTTCACTTGTGTCTTTTCCTTGTACGCATTTTGTTAAGAACCAAATATCAATATAGCATAGAAAATCCTCAGAAAAAGTACTCAATGCCTTGAAAAAGAGATAATTTCAGATAATAAGCCTCTTCGAGGGGGAAAGATCCTTTTACCCCACTTAAATGTTCAAGTACAAGATGATTCAAAATGAAAATGTCTCCTTGGTATATATAGGATTCTAGGAGGTATAATTACAATTAATGGACTAAATCCGACATAAATAAAATAACATTACTAATATAATATGCCCCAATTAAGGGGTAATGAGCCAATATTAGGGCTTAACATGCCCCTCCCCTTGAGACAAGTGTTG
>JZKD02S2218298.1:67307-121854 GCA_000966675.3 Picea glauca
TATATATATATATATATATATATATATATATATATATTCATCATTTACTGAGATGCTCTTAACCCGTGATTTAACATCCACTTTACCATTTCAATTGTTTACCCAATATCCAAAATGAATTTGAGCATGTATACATTCAACTACAAATTCAAACATTTTCATCTATTTACAATCAATTTTCATTCATAATGTGTTTGTATGCATTCAACCACATGCATCAGTGATTTAACATCCACTTTACCATTTCAATTGTTTACCCAATATCCAAAAGGAATTTGAGCAACTACAAATTCAAACTACAAATTCAAACATTTGCATCTATTTACAATCAATTTTCATTCATAATGTGTTTGTATGCATCCAACCACATGCATCAACATAGTGTCTGTGTCCACCATAGGAACAATTTAAAATTTTACGTATACATTTATTTAAAATTATTAAATTTATGATTGTTCACAATCCTTATCATGCAATTTATCAAAGGCATATTCCTTTTTCCTTTCATAACAACAACATAGCACTTTATTTCTCATTTATCTTTCAATACTTACACTACTTTTCTGAAGGGTAGCACGTAACCCCCTTCAAGTTTGCATTCAATCGAGATAACCATACCTCTCAAAATAGGGTTATCCATGCATCTATAGCATTATCCAATCAAGGTAGGTGCAATCCTTGACTCACAATTCACTTAATCGGGTAGTTATACCATACCTTTGAGCATGTGTGTGTGTGTGTGTGTGTGTGTGTGTGTGTGTGTGTGTGTTTGTGTACACCATACAAGTGCATTGTTTGCACCTTATTATATTATTCATATTCATATTCATTTGGTATTAATATCAGTTTTCATACTAGGAAATCCCTTTTAACCCATGCACTCAAGCATATACCTATATACACATATTTATTGTCAACATGCAAGTTTAATGTTTTCACCTTTTTTTGTGTCATCCATACACATTGATATTTTAACTTTGCTATAAATGTTCTTTTAGGAGAGATTATAGTCAATCATATGACCAGTCTCACAACCATAATTCAGATGGATAGTTACAGTATTACCCAAGGCAACAAGATAACCATCCTCAGTCTCTTTTCATGCCTAATCTTTCTTGGCCATTAGGTCTCTATCAGGAAAAACCTTTCATGGATTCCCTTTCACGGTTGTATGAACATACCCAACCATTTTTGTATGGTTGTCATCCACCTCTGGATGTAAATTTGACCCATTGATCATCTAGTAATGCTACAACACTATCTATGTTAGTCTTTATATCAATATTTCTTTTATCATTACAGTCATATCCTAATAAGGCACTAGGAATTAAAATTACCAATGTTTCAATCATGTCCTATATTCCTGTTGTCATCAGGTCATTATTGAAAAAGTTGGTCCATCAACAGTCTATATTTTACAATCCACCACAGGTTTAACATACCTATTTGTAGGTTCATACTTACCTACTCCTTACTATATACATTATATTGTATTCACATCTTGCATTTTTATGTATAAACAAGTACTCAGGTCACTAAGAAGGTACTCATTTGTATTAGCTATGAGCTCATAACTAGCTCGCACGTTCATGCCATTTCACCTCTTTTATGAGGATTATCATTATTTCAAGGAACTCATTTTACTTTATTAACTAGTTATTTCAACAAAACATTTTATCCATTCAAGTCAAATATACTGACCTTACAACCTTTCATCAATCCTTTATTCTTGAGGAATTATACAAACAAGATTTAGTCTTTTACTTGAGTAGTACTTAAGACTGCCAATTTTTTATATAAACTCATATTAAATTCTCATCCACCAGGGTTTTCCATGGGGGACTTAACCCACATATAAACCTTCATAATTACTGCTAGAGGCAATACATGCCCATGCTTAGAGATAGCATCACAATAACTAGTTCATTCACTCTTTAATCTTAAGCATCCCTTAATAGGATTCTTCCATTTCATTCATTCACAAATGCAAGAGGTTTTTCCTTCCCAACATATAGGAAATATTATGCTTAAATAAAACAATTAAGTTCCTACGGCCTTACAAAAAAAATCTATCCTTTCTTCCCCTTTTATTGAAATATTACCATCATTTCCTGTCAGTATATTTCCACTCATGTGGGGGTATTTATCATTCCAGTAGAGAAAGATTTATAATTCTTTTGTTGTAATTCAAGATGTAACTTTTCTGCTGCAAGGAATTTTGAAAACAAATTCTCATTTTGTAGTCCTCCTTCTCAAGGGACTTTTATATATAATAAACAAACTTTCAAACTCAGGGAAACTCTATCTAACATGATCATCTTAGCCTTGATATATCAACCTTTATGACTGTTCTCTGGCCCATCCAGGCCCAATGTTGTATCTTATTCTGATACCACTTGTAACACACCCAACCCCCTAAGTACCCCTTTAAGGGATGGAGTCTTAAATTTTTTTTATCCTTAACTATCTCGAAACCTCTTCTTGAGGGTACCATCACCTTCTTCTCGTCAAGAGGCTTCCAATGAATGTTAAGCTGCCCAAAATTGAGCTTTGGATAAAAAAATATGGCCTTAAAAAGTTTTAGTCCTTTATTGACCGATATCCACCTCACTGCCACATGGCATATTGACTCTTGTGCTATCTGAATTGGCATTGACATGGAGCCTGCCACACAGTTTTTGGATGCTCCAAATTAACAACTTAGATTCATGCAGAGTATTCCTTTACCATCAGAGTTTTCTCCATCAGATTCACATTCCACTCTGATTGACCACTTTGATCGTTGCACCCTTTGATGGATCCGATGGTCCTCAAAGTTGGGAAACCTATGACTTTGATTGTTTCATAGTTTCTAACTCACCTGGGAGTTAAAAACCCTATAGTGTTCACCTTGTTTCTAACTTAAGTGGGCCCCAGAGATATCTACAAAGGAGAACAAATCTCACCTTCTCCCAGATCAATGACCCTCTATCATTTCTCAAATCACTCTCGTTGGAGTTCTTTCCCCACCAGATTTTCCATTCACTCTAACCATCCATCTCCGATGAACAATGGAGATCTATCGATATGCCAATCCAACAACGGACAATTAAGGAAACCTTCCAAAGGCATGAGCCCAA
This sequence comes from Picea glauca, assembly GCA_000966675.3. NCBI lineage: Eukaryota > Viridiplantae > Streptophyta > Pinopsida > Pinales > Pinaceae > Picea > Picea glauca. Next base: position 70,427 of record JZKD02S2218298.1, read on the forward strand.
CTAGGGGCCCATCCTTGACCCTTTGACAAATTGGATACCGGCATATGCTATTCCCAGGATCCTACTAGTTTCCATGTTGGCACTGCTTGTCATGATGACGTCACTATCCTCTTTCCTTATTTATTACATGAACAAGAGGGACTTGTGATGAATCAATGAATGAGGTTAAATATCGCCTTTAAATTGATTGATAACTAGGATTAATTCTCACCCTCTCCTGATCTACGACCCATATCTCCCTCGGAGTCCCTCCTATTGAGGTGTATCTCAATCGAGACACTCCGATAGTACCCATCCGATGGACAATGGAGATATACCTCCGCTCAGATCCAACGATCAACAATTAAAGTTCCTACTCAAAGGCCTAATCTCGACAAGGATCCACTCCCCAAATCCTTTGAACAATTACAAATTGCCACATGATAGCATCCTCCGGTATGTAGACACTCCCCGTCAACATGATGTTAGCAAGATGTCACCTTCCCACTTAACCTCGCTTAGATAAGACCCTACGGAAATCTATGATGGATTTTATTAATGGGTTGTCCACCGATAGAAAACCCATATATCTCCTCATATTTTTCCATCGGAGTGAGTATGCTCCACGCTTCCAAACTACTCTGACGATTCCACCACGACCAACATTCACGATCATATGGATCTACCCTTGAATGGATCTGACAATCGTCCTTGGCCTTAATTCTTGGTAAATCCTAGAATGCGGGAGCCCTGATCAAAGACCAAGATTTAATCACTACAATGAACTAACAACTGTGATCTTCTCAAAGTAAAACATGAGATTTTCATAGGTTTGACAACTTGGTTAAGGACTTCACCATTTCATAAGTTCTCTTACATTATTTCCAAGGTCTACCTGAACTTCCTGGTTCTGTCTCGATTCTGAAAACCTCTAAGGTATTTCCCTTTACCACTTGGAGGGTATTTTGCATCCTACCAGTCTTTTGGTTATATTACAAGGACTGATACAGGGTTATAGGACATCATTAGATTTTTGCTAAACATTACTGGCTCTTGTCTTTTCTTGTAGTGAGGGGTATTTATGGGTTATTTTCCTTCTCTGGCCACTACTAGAATGAAGGTATTTTTCCCCTACTCAAGAAATATCTTTACTATGGTGGAAAATTCATCATACACTTTTGGAATCATAGGCGCATATTTATTTTCCTTAACTCAAGACAAATACAATGTTTTCATGATCACATGTGCAATAATAAACAATCCCATTTAGATACATTAGTATTCATGCATGCATAGGTGTAAGTAATCCAACTAGGCATATCTAGTCGTGGCATACAAGTACGAAAATATAGCCTCAAAATTCAATTCAATTACACAAGGAGAGAAGAATGCTTATATATATACAAGTTACAATTGGCTAACTGACTATGGGTGTTCACCTTTCCACCTAACCGTAGGCTAAAAAAAAACAACTCTCTACATTCTGGACACCCCTATTCCAAGCCATGTTACCACCAGGAAATTCTTCCTCAGGTTCTCAAGGAATTAAAATAATGGTTTTCCTTATACTCACCTAGTTGAGACCTCATCGAGGTTTATTAGACGCCCTCCTGGCGTCTAGCTCACAACCTCTTGTATCAGTTTTGGGACCTCCATCCTCAGATTAGTCGTGAAACCCAAAACTCTTAATCTACTGATTGTTTCTCCCCATGCTCCCTTGGTCTCTCCCTTTTTCTTTGTTCCCCCGTGTCATTTCCTTGCATGCATTTCCTACCCAGGAAGGTTTTGAATCATCCTCTTCCTTTTATTAGAAGGAACCCAAGAGTTCAAACTAGGACTGGAGAGATTAGTGATATATTGTACTTGTGTGTGACAATTTCTACTATCCTTACCTAATCCCCCATACCTGGATTCATTTGGGGTAGTTGGGTTGTTCAACTAGCATCCTCCCTTATTAACTAATTTTCCTTGGAATCATAGTGAAAGGGAATAATTGAGTATTTCCAAATTAATTCTTCAGTAAGGAAGCTTGGGTTATCTTATTCTAATAGAATATATTCTTATTCCTCTAGTGGTATCATGGCCAGTACTAAAGGATTCACCCCCACAGTTAGTTTTTGGCATTTTGAATTGATCATTAACATGGCATGGCATGTAAATCATAAATCATTAATAATTACAAGTTGGGGGAAATAGGGGTGTTACATTATCATTTTCACTATATACTCAAATTATTTAGATTGGGTTGACATAGGGATTCCATATAGGCTAGGTTTTCCTTTGTTTCAAGTGTGGGGAAAGCTACTAAGGTGAGAGTGAGTAGTTTTCCTGATAGTCCCTCTAGGATTCGCTGCCGAAGTTAGGACTTTTCTTCCTAGGGTAGAGTTTGAGAGATAACATATGAAACAACACTACAAAAATAAAGAGAGGATAAAACATATGGTTGTGCCTATGGCTTTCAACAAAGTTTGTCTTGTTGGGAGATCTAGTTTAGTGTCTTCATTTAACCTTTTTAAGTAATCAGGATCGATGATTATATCCTTTCTTGGGATCTAGTCAAGAAAAAACACCATTCACCTTGTGTTGCTATGAATAAACTCAAATAAGAGATCTAGTGTATGTGTTATATGAATATCCATGGCATTAATTGTAGCTATATTTATAAATCCAAATGGTAGTTTACAATAAATCCCTGATCTTAGTACAAAGTCAACCTAAACAATTTGAATGTCAATAGTATGATTAGATTTCATCCTTCAATATGCATAAATAAATACCTTGGAATAGGTAATAAAACCATAATGATTGGTTTCTAGAGCCAAGGATATGAAAGTATCTAATGAGTTTCCAATAACAAGTAAATTTGTAAGACCCCATGTCTTCAGCTGTGGATTTTTTTTTTTAATTTGTGCAAAACTTGTCAAACTTTCAAAACAATTTTTGGTTAACTTCATATCAAAGTATGTTGTAAGATTTAAAAACATAAGTTATATTTTGATCCAGGTGGATATTGGTGGCCATCCACTTGTTCCAAATTCCAACTGGATCATCTAGACAGTTTTCAGTTCAACACGTTTCTTTGTAATGGGGACATTTCTTTGTAATTGTGGGTTCTACACTTACGAGGTTTCCCTAAATCCCTACACAACATCCAAGTGGATATTGGTGGCTTCCCACCTATTCCAACTGGATTATTTTGGAAGTTTTCATGTCAATACATCTTTATGTACTTCTAGGGCTATTTTGGGGATCTAAATAGTGTTTGCTTGGATTTACACAGTAAAAATGTAGAAAAAGTTATAGTTTTATGACATAATGCATAGATCTTGAAAATACCTTTCCAACGGGATATCACATGCCTAAAATGAAGATAGTATGCAAAAGTTATGACCCCGGGAAGTTAATGTACTAACTTACCCCAACGGGGCCCACATGGATTTTGACGCTTCATCTCCTAGGGTTAGGTTTTTGGATGTATAGGGTTTTGGCATTCATTTTATCATAAGAATTCCTTCAGAGCCTCATTGTAATGATCTTCTTGTGAATGAGCATAGCCATCACATCTTTTTTCAGAGATAAAGCTGTCACCATTCTAGTGAGTCTTGCACTCTGTATTTGTACAGTCTCTATACATTTCTTTCATTAATAGAAATCATGTATTGTTGTATTTCTCTGTTTCTGGAATTTTTTATGTGAATTTCATTGTAATATATCTGCTTTCATTTCGTTCCAAAAATAATCTAGATCAGTGGTATCAGAGCAGGTTGCTCTTGATCTTTTTTCAGTGCATGTCCCCGACAAGGTCCAAGTATAGAAAATTGGGTCTCAAGCTTGTCTCCCTTGATGAAAATTTCTCTTGCACGCCCAAGAAAACCTCTATGGTGGAAGAAAAGAAAAATGATGGAGCATAAGATTCTATTAGCATATTTCTTGAGGAAGCTCTCGTGCAACAAAGGGACAAAATGATGGATAATTTTTCCCACATCCTTCAACATCTGTCGATAGAAACAGACACATGTTCATCAACCAACCACTTTGGAGGAACCTCTCCCTTCAAGGTACAAGTTAATTTTGATATTCCTGTATTTGAAGGTCAGATAGATGCAAATGCCTTAGAAAAATGGTTGAATTTACTAGAAGGTTATTTCTATGTTCACAATTTTTTTGTCAAGGAAAAGATCACCTTCACACTCCTCAAGGATCTCCCCCATGTCAAACATTGGTGGGAAACTCACTGGGAGAAAAGTTCAATAAAGGAATCTAGAATATATAGGGTCAAGCCCACTTGGGATTCTTTTGTGGATGTGGTCAAGGAACAATACTACCCTATTGATAAATATGAAGACCAGTATATGGGATGGACCACACTATAGAAAGAGAAGAGCTAAACAATGTCATAGTTCATAAATAATTTCCATACCTCGCGTACCAAGTTGGGTATCAAATACTCCAAGCAAAATCTAATTTTGAAATACTATGGGGCTTTGCATAGGTATATCTAAACTAAAATGGGTTTCCTAAACATATCATCATTGGGAGTTGCCTATCAATATGTTGTCAAAATCGAGCATAAATTTAGGCACCAGAACAAATGGGAGTTTGGGTCTGCAAATCTGCAACAACCAAAGCATGGTAAAGACAGACCTAACCAACAACCTCCCAATAACCAGTCCAAGACACAGGAAAAGAAGGGTAAAGGAAAGATGAAGAATGACACTAGGAAGTGGTGCGACTTCCACAAAATCCCCTGGCACAACATCGATGAATGTCGCTCGAAACAGTCATTGGTGGTTGAGTTCAAATACAAGGAGATGAAACCTAATACAGAATATGATCCAAAAAATATTGAAAACATACAGATCATTTATGAAGACCCTGCTGCTAATGTTGCGACCGCAAAAATTCAACGAGAAGAACTAGTAGATTCTGAAGAGGGGGATCACCTCTTCCATTCATAGATGTGAGTGAAGGGGACCATTTTTCATTTCATTGTTGATAGTGGTAGCCATAAGAACTTCATCTCAGTTGAGGTCATCAAACAATTGGGTTTGTCAACAACATCACACCTATAGCCATCCAACATCGGGTGGCTTCACCAGGTATGAGATCTTTGTGTTATCTAGCAGTGTCGCATGTCCTATGGAATCCAACCCTTATAGGATGAGGTAGTGTGTGATGTTTCCCCTGTTGATGTCTTTGATGTTATTTTGGGCCAACCATATATCTGGAAATGTCATGTTGTTTATGAGTCTCAACCTCGTAGTGTCATTATTACTATGGGGGGTCATCTCTACAGGATACCAGAGGTAGATATGACTACTATTCCACCAAAACCATGCTGCAAGATAATCTCCCATACTACAAAATTCATCCTCTTCACAGTATGTTCAAAGGATGCACAAAAGGCCACTACAACCATTGCATCCTCAACACCTTCTATAGAGCAGAAGAAGATTGTAGAAGAGAAAGAAGATATTGTTTCTTCACCTACAATGGTGCCTACACAATGCCTCATCAATCCCAGAGACAACAAGTTGGTGGAACAAATTCAACCCCGCCAACAACAAGTTTGTGACAACCTTCCATAGACTAAGAAACACAAATTCTCCAATAAGGCACGCGACTCACCAAGATTCAGATTCAGAAAATGATTTCCCCTCTTCCCCAATTACTCAATGCAATGGAGACCATTTATTTCTAAGGGGGGAGGATTGATCCAGGTGGATATTGGTGGCCATCCACCTGTTCCAAATTACAATTGACTCATCTGGACAATTTTTAGTTCAACACGTTTCTTTGTAATGGGTACATTTATTTGTAATTATGGGTTCTTCACTTACGAGGATGTCCTAAATCCCTATACAACATCTAGGCAAATATTGGTGGCCACCCACCTATTCCAACTAGATTATTTTTGAAGTTTTCATGTCAATATGTCTTTCTGTACTTCTAGGGATGTTTTGGGTCTCTAAATAGTGTTTTCTTCTATTTCCACAGTAAAAATGTAGATGGAGTTAGATTTTGATATCATAATGCATAGATATCGAAAATACCTTTCAAATAGGCTATCACATGCCTAAAATGGATATAATATGCAAATGTTACGACCCCAGGAATTTAGTGTACTAACTTACCACAATGGGGCCCACATGGATTTTGGCGCTTCATCTCCTAGGGTTAGGTTTTTGGATGTCTAGGGTTTTGGAATTCATGTTTATCATAAAAATTCCTTCAAAGTCTCATTGTAATTATCTTCTTGTGAATGAGTGTAGCTGTCACATCTCTTCTCAGAGATAAATCTACCACCATTCTAGTGAGTCTTGCACTCTGTATTTTTACAGTCTCTATACATTTCTTTCATTAATAGAAATCATGTATTTTTGTATTTCTCTGTTTCTGGAAATGTTTATGTGAATTTCATTGTAATATCTATGCTTTCATTTCTTTCTAAAAATAATCTGGATCATCGTTCGACATATATTTGTCTCTCTTGTGACGAAAATTTGTCGACATATCGACAAGCGCACATTGAAAGATCATTAATTGATCGATGTGTATAGGTTTTACCCTCATAGGTATAAGGAATTGTTTTTTCAATATTTCAACCAATGTTAGTTGATCATTAGATGAACTTTTGTTTCTCTTTACACTCTCTTTTGACAAACATATATCCCAATATCGATAAACGTATGTCGAACAATCGACGAATGTACATCGATTTGGACCAATGATAGTTAATCATTAGAAAAACTTTGGTTTGTCTTTACACGCTCTTTCAAAAAACATATGTCGCGAGATCAACCAAATTACATCGCATGATCAGTAATAGTGCGTTGATATTTCCACCCGTTTTATTCAATCATTAGATGAACTTTTGTTTCTCTTTACATTCTCTTTCAAAAAACATACATTGATAGATCGAAAAAGATACGTCTGAATATTGACAAATGTATGTCAAACGAATGACAAAAGTATGTTGATATTTAAATGAATGATTGTCGATCATTAGATGAAATTTTGTGTCTCTTTACATGTAGTTTGTGTTGATATTCAACATAAGCTTTTGTCGAAAAAAAAGTCAGAATAGTGATGATCGGTTTTTCATCGATAGTGTGGCATGTGTCTAATGACGAAAATAGGTTGATGCATTCGTTGGAAGCTCAAACTTTTTGCAACACTAGTGCATCGATAAATTGTTGAAAAATGGGCCCAATGTATTAGTGCATGGATCTTCTTTATGAATACCAAGGATGAGGTCTTCGATCGGTTTCAGGAGTTTAGATATCACGTGGAGAACCAAAAATGCAATAAAATCAAGGTATCAAGGTCAAATAATGGGGGAGAGTACACCTCCAATGAATTGAAGGATTTATGCAAGGAGGTAGGGATCAATAGGGAGTTGGAAGTCTCATGCAACCCTCAAGAAAACTGGGTTACAGAGAGAAATAAATGGTCCATTGTTGGTTATTCTAGGGATATCATAACATGATGGTGTATGTGCAGAACAAGAGTCCTCACAGGATATTGGGGGAAAAGACTTCAAAGGAGGCATTCTTAGGAGTGAAGCTAGAGATAGGAAATTTGAGGATCTTTGGTTTTCCTGCCTACATCCATGTTCCTATGGAGAAGAGGACGAAGCTGGAGCCTTTAGGATAAAAGGGTATATTTGTGGGGTACAACAAGACCTAAAAGGCTTACAATATCTTCATTCCAGCGTAGAGGAAGATAATTTCCAGTAGATATGTTAAGTTTGAGGAGAAATTATCATCTAAGAGATTTCATGAGTCATAAAAAATGACAGAGGATGAGGAGCAACATGATCTGAAGGATGAACAATAGTCAACAACTTAGACATCAGCTGGCGAGGAGAAGTTATCCTCTTCCAGTCAAGTCAGGAGACCCAGGTGGCTATTACAGACATTGAGGGATGTTGGTAAGGCTCCTAGGAGTGTGGTTAGAGAGAACAAGCCTTCGAGGAAGTTTCAAAACTATATGGCACTTATGAGTAACATAAATGATGTTGATCCTTCCAATTTTGAGGAAGAGACAAATAAATAGGTTTGGTGGGATTCCATGGTAGAGGAGTACGCCTCTATTATGAGGAATGATGTTTGGGACATAGTGTCGATATCAAAGGGGAATCTAGTTTTTAGTTTCAGGTGGCTCTACAAGATCAAGCATGTTGTAAATGGTAGCATAGAGAAGTTCGAGGAGAGGTTTGTGGCAAGAGAGTTCTTCCAGAAAGAGGGAGTGGAATACAAAGAGACATTTTCTCTAGTCGCTAGGTATTCTTTTATTCAAGATTTTATTTATTTTGTGTCACCTATGAGGTGGAGGATTCATCAAATGGATGTGAAGACATATTTCCTCAATGGGATCATTCAGGAGGAAGTATACATAGAGAAACCTTGGGGATTTGAGGTACATGGGAGGGATTCTCATGTGTGTAGGATTAATAAATCCTTTTATAGACTCAAACATGCACCGAGGTCATGGTATTATAGGATCAAAAAATACTTGCAGAGTATAAGATTTACCAAGAGTGAGGCGGATCCTAAATTGTACTTCATACTTGTTGAGGATGATCCACTCATATTGGCTCTGTACATGGATGATTATTTTCTCACATGTGCAGAAGATATTATTGTAGGGTGCAAAGAAAATTTGGCTAATGAGTTTGAGATGAAGGACATTGGCTTGATGCATTATTTCTTGGGATTAGAGATATGGAAGGAATAAGGAGAGATCTTCCTTGGACAAGGGGAGTACACAATTGAGATCTTGAGGAGATTAAAGATGGAGGAGTCTAGACCGATGGCTATACCTATAGTTACTAATCTGAAGAAGGTTGTCCCTTTATATTCATAGTTGGTGGATCCGAGGATATATAGGTAGTTGATCGGGTCCTTGATGTATTTGGTTAACACCAGGACAGATATATGTTTCAGTTCATGGTGGATATGAGGAAAGTTCATTATATAGCAATGGAACATGTGCTTAGTTACTTGAGAGGTACAATGGAGTATGGATTGAGGTATCTTGGAGGATATGGAGTGGAGTTGTGGGGATATACAAAATTATATTGGGAAAGGAGTGTAGTAGATAGAAAGAGCACCTCGGGGTGACGCTTCATATTGGGACCAACAATGATTACTTGGTTCAACAAGAAACATACTTTTGTAACACTTAATTTAGCAGAGGAAGAGTATATTGAAACAAGTATGACTAGTTGTGAAGCCATTTGGCTTTGCCAATTTCTTACAGGTTTACTTAATCAGGAGTTGGAGCCTACAATGATATACTATGATAATAAGAGTTGTATCAAAATCTCAAAGAATCAAATATTCCATGATATGTACAAGCATATTGATATAAGATACCACTTCATTAGATATAGGATTCAAAAGGGAGCAATGAAGCTTCAATATATTTCCACAGATGAGCAGGTTGCAAATATTTTGACCAAACCCTTGGTTAAAGGGAAGTTTTTTTTATTTAGATACAAACTTGGAGTGGTGCGTAATACATTCCTCACTAAGAGGGAGTGTTCATGTTTTTAGAATCGAACATGTATTTCCACATAGGTTTAAGTGTCTAAATGTGTGGAAGTCGTCCAAAGTCTTCTACCTTGAGACTTTACTTTAATTAAAGAATTATTGAAGTAAAGTTCTTTTATTAGAGAGTTGAGTTTTATTTTAAGAAATGATTTAATTAGAATAAGTGAATTAAATAATATCCATTGAACTCAAGTGAGGTGAGAAGTAATCTCATCCATCAACCACTTTGGAGATTAGGATTAGGTCGTAAATCAATCTTAAAAAATCAAGGCTAGGGTGAAGGAGAAGACATCGATACAAAGCACAAAAAAAAAAATTCTCAAAGTATTGGATCACGAAGGACTATTATTCAAGGAGATAATGCATAGGTGGAGAAGGAATTCCATCTAGAGATCAAGTCAAGGAGAAGACAAAATTGAGGTAGTCGCAAGTGGGTTTCAACTTATTGAAGCTGCAATAGTAGGGTTTCATTGTGTGGAGTTCCATACAATACTTAAGTGCATGTACATGGGTATCAGTGGAGATAGGTGTGTAAACATAGGTTTTCTTAAGGATAGTCGCATACATCTCAGGAAGTGTGAAAGTAAAAGGTCATACAACAACACAAGAGATTTCTAGGGTTTGTAGGTATTGTCTATAATTTTCTGTATTTCTCTATGGGCCATTATCCTATGTATGGGAGCCCTTGTAAAATTTGAATTTATTTGAATTATAAGTTTATATGATGGGCATAACATCTTTGTGTATTTTGGTTGAGATTTTTGGTTTCCAATATTTATTTTGCTATCTTTATTTGAGTTGAATATTCCAACAATGTATGTTGTTTTATGAGTTGCTAATTTGATTTAAAATGAGGAAATCACTAGATAATAGGATACCTATGTTCTAGAGTAATGGGATTTCAACAAAAACTACTACATATGGTGTTGAAGTCCGACAGGGTGTTTCGATGTTATGGAAAAATACACCTTACCATTGAACGCTACTCACTAATTCTCAATATTTTGTTATATTTTTTCTTGGTCCCTCGACATTCATCAGACTTACAAAGAAAGTTGTTATTGTTGAATAAATTATTTTCATTGATATCAAAGGTAAGTAAGTATTCACATACAAGTATTTGAAGGAAATGTGACCTTAATAAATACAAATGTGGAAGTGGATTAAAAATGAAGTTACATGAAATTGGATTAGAAGTGAAGTTAAGTAAAAGTAGAGTAAACATGAAAGTGGAATAGAAATGAAGTTACGTAAAAGTGGAGTAAACATGAAAGTGGATTGAAAAAAGGTAAAATTGAAAGTGGAGTAAAAGTGCACATGGTATTTTCCCATGGTTTTAAAACCCATGATGGTATTTTACCATGGTTTGTTGAAAAATAAATTAAAAATAAAAAGGGGGGAAATCAATTATTTATTTAATAAAAGTCATGTATTTTAAAATGAACATGACTTTTCATGTAGAAGTAACAGTAAAGTATAAAAGGAGAAGAGGATTGTGAGAAATAATGTGTGCGTGGGCGAAAATATAGTATTCTTATGTATATTATTTGAGGAGTGACGATTGAATGTCATTAAAGGAGAGATGATTAAATATCAGTGAAGATAAGATATGGTGTTCTAGCAAATATATATGGAGTTATAGCAAGCAAAAATTGCAAAGGAAGAAGTATAAGAATAATCAAGAATATATAGTGAAGGCAGATCAAAAATAGAAGTAGAAAGCACAGAGTAGATCTAGTGAAATTAGAAGTAATGAGTGCATAGTAGATTTGGTAAAGACAAAAGCATCAATAAGAACAATGAAGGAAATGCATATGAAGAACTTGTAAACTTGTAATTAGGTTAGTGCCTACAAAACAAACAATTGTGGGGATTGGTGTCTCCAGTAGGTCGGTGCCTACAAACAACAGAGGAGATTGATGTCTCTTGTAGGTCAATGCCTACAAACAACATAGGGGATCGATGTCTCATGTAGGCCAATTCCTACAAACAAAAATGGGGATTGGTATCTCCAATAGGTTGGTTCCTACAAACATTTGTAACCAATATTGGTTGGTGCCTACAAATTTATAAAAATAAGTTTTTGTGGTTTTCTCCCGAAAGGGTTTCCACGTTAAATATTGTGTCTTCTAGTTGTTACATTTATGTGATTGCTTCATTATGGTTTATGAATGTTAAAAAGACAAAGATATCCTTATATTGATTCACTCCCCATCTCAATATAATTGTGTGCTCAACCATTGGTATCAAACCCGATTCCTTTGGAAAAAATCTAACCAATAGAAGGTAGATATAGAGAGAACACATGGTCGTTCTAGAAGGTTTCTCTACAAACAAGGATCTGTTGTTTGATGGAACAAACTATTCATTCTAAAGTATATATATGAAAACATATCTAATGACCCTTGATTTTGATATTTGGAAATTGGTCATGACTGGTTATATAGCCCCAACAACTCCACCAGTAGATATGGTCGGGAAAAAGGCTAGTTAAAATGATGCAAAAGCCATGAAATTCATCTTCTGTGTGTGGTTGAAAATGTAATATTATTACGCATATTATTTGATGAGAGATGATTGAATATCATTCAAGTAGTGGCGATTAAATATTAGCAAATAGATATGGCATTCTAGCAAGAAAAACTTGCAAAGGTAGATCTAAGGTAGAAGTATAGGAAGAAGCAAGAAGATACTGTGAAGGCAGAGCTAAAGTAGAAGTAGCGAGTGAAAATATGATCTGGAGAAAAAAAAAGTAGTGAGTGCAGAGTAGATATGGTGAAAGAAGAATTAGCGGGAACATAGTAGATTTGGTGAAGATAGAAGTAGAAAGTAGACCAATGAAAGAAATGCATATGAGGAACTTGTAAACTTGTAAGTAGGTTGGTGCCTACAAAAACAAAAATTGTGGGTATTGGTGTCTCCAGTAGGTGGGTGCCTACAAACAACAATGGGGATCGATGTCTCCAGTAGGTCAGTGCCTACAAACAACATAGGGGATTGGTGTATCATGTTGGTCCATGCCTACACATAGTAGAAGGGATTGGTGTCACTTGTAGGTTGGTGTCTACAAAAATAAGAGGGGACCGATTTCTCCTCTAGGTTGGTTCCTACAAATATTTTTAACCGTAGGTTGGTTCCTACAAATTTATAAAAATATTTTTTTGTGGTTTTATCCCAAAAAGGTTTCCATGTTAAATATTATGTCTTCTAGTTGTTACATTTATGTGATTTCTTCATTATGGCTCAAAAATATTAAAAAATAATATATATCCTTATATTGATTCACCCCTTCCTTGTAAAAGTGTGTGTAGACTATCAGAATCATAGTTTGTCAAAGTAATACATTGCAAATTAGCGAAAGAAACTTGGGACAAACTTCAAAACATCCATTAAGGCATTGACAAGGTCAATAAGGATAAACTCCAAACCCATAGAAGACAGTTCAAGAGTCTGAAGATGAAAGATGAAGAAAATGTTGCAGCCTATCTCCTCCATGTGGACAAAATTATCAACACCATCAAGGGACTTGGTGATACAGTTGTAGAACCAATGATTGTGCAAAATGTGTTGAGGTCACTACCCTTAATATTTGATTCCAATGTTTCTACCATTGAGGAAATAAAGGATCTTGATAAATTAACAATGGATGAATTGCATGGGATCCTCACTGCATATGAAATGAGGACTGAAAAGGAAAAACCATAAAAAAGGGAAGAAACTTTCAAAGCCTCAAAGAAGATGAATAATAAAGAGCAAAAATTAAGCGATTGTTCAAATTATGAATCAAACACAGAGGAATAATTTTTTTTGAGAAAACCCAAAAAGGAATCTGGAAAATACAAAGGTAAGTTTCCCTTTAAATACTTTAACTATGGAAAAGTAGGGCATTTTGTTGCTAAGTGTCCATATGCAAAAAATGAAAGTAGTGATAATGAAGAAGACTATAACATAAAGAGAAAACATCACCAAAAAAAAATAGCCACAAAAAGGACAAGCATGAAAATAAGAAGAACTATTATAAGCATAAGAAGAGACTCTACTCTGAGGGGTCAGTGACTCATCTAAAGAAATTAGTGAAAGCAGTTCTGGTAGTGATAGAGAAGAAACTATCTTTATGGAAATTGAAATATAGATTGATGAAAACAAAGAAACGAAGGATTCATAAGAAGAGGAAAATGTTGAAATAGATGGAGAAGTGGATCTTGAAGAAGAATTCATGTGTTCCTTAAGCAAAATAAAGAAACTGAGGAGAACGAATTTGAAACAAAAAGAGAAAATACAAAAATATGAAGAAGAGGATCATGATTCAAAATACAAAATTTCACGAAGCCTTGAAGAATCATAAAATATTATCATAAGCATAAAATTTCAATTAGAAGAGGCAAGAAAGATAGAAGAAGTGGTGAGAATTCAACTGAATGAAAAGAAAGAAAATTGTGAAAAGATAGAAGCTAAACTTGTTTCCTTAAAAAAGGATTTGGAAAATTCAACTACTCAGTTGAATAGAAGCTTGAAGTTTGAAAAGAGTACCAAAACCTTAGATCATATGACCAATTGTCAAAGGTCACCATTTATTAATACGGGTCTTAGTTATGATAAGAGTTATATGAACACCAAACAAGATCCAGAAGTTGCAGGGCCATCAAAGAAAGTTAATGAAGAAAAATATAAAATCTATGATGATATACACAAAATTTCCATCAGTGATGATGACAATAAGAAGAAAAAAAATAATGTTCTGCAGAAAGTTGCCATTTCTCCTAAGGACAACAAGGACTGATTTAAAATATATTTCCCACCAAGGTAGCCTCACATGAACTGGTACCAACATTCTTTCTTTGGCTATTGATTTTGTTGTAATCATTTTGGTCATAAAGCAATAGATTGTAGAACACATACAAGAAATAATCATGTATGGAACAAATACATGAATGTTTATGGATTCTAAAACATAAACTATAATTGATTTTCCCCTTTATTCGATTACAATGTTGTATCCTATAAATGAAAAAACTATGGGCACAAAGCACGGTTTTGTAGAAGTGACCTTGTGGAAACTCCTAGAAAAAACAAGGATGTGGATACCCTTATCAAAAAAAAAAAATAACTCACATGATTTTGGAAAAGGAAGCAAGAACAAGAGATGTAGAAAAAGGAGGAATCTATGCTATGCTTGTGTAAACTACCCTTCATGCTCAAAACAAAGGAAACCAATGGTACATTGACAATGGATGCTCAAGCCACATGACGGGTGACAAGAGAAAGTTTCTAAATTTGAAATAACATAGTGGAGGTAGTGTGACATTTGGAAGCAATGCTACCACAAGGATAGATGGGCAGTAAAGGAAATATGGATATTCCATGTTCTTGTTCTGGCACCTTGAAGGTACAAGGTTGAGGGGGATAGATAAGGGTGGTTTATAATTTGTCAGGGTTGAGGGCGGATAGATAAGAATATGACATAAGGATGAAGGATAAATAAGAATAGGTTATTTTTGTTGGTTGTGACTATATATGTCACCAAGTGTCTCTCTTTATACATGTCAAGAAAAGTAACATTTTTCCTATACTTTTTCAACATATTCATAAATTGTATTTGTCTTTGTTGTATTTGTTTTCCTATATTAAATTTGTAAATGCTTGTATCATTTTAATATTTTTTATATACACTAATATTAGATTATTGTTTCTAATTATAAAGGAACAACGTTTTCAACATATTCATAAGTTGTATTTGTCTTTGTTGTATTTGTTTTCCTATATTAAATTTGTAAATGCTTGTATCATTTTAATATTTGTTATATACACTAATATTATATTATTGTTTCTAATTATAAAGGAACAACGTTTTCAACATTTTCATAAGTTGTATTTGTTTTCCTATATTAAATTTGTAAATGCTTGTATTATTTTAATATTTGTTATATACACTAATATTAGATTACCGTTTCTAATTATAAAGGAACAACGCCCTAGGGAACTTCTCGTGGAGGAAGACGTGGTTGTACAAGCGCATGTTTAGGAAATGGAGCAAATATTGAAGATCAAGTTAATGATCTTATGGAAGAAGATGATGATTCTAATAACACAATTGAAGAAGATGGGACAAATATATTGATCTAGGAGACATTTAATAATGATGGAATGGATGATGATGAATACCAACTTGATGGTGTTTTTGATATACCTATACTTTAGAAAGCAAGTCAACCTCTTTATGAAGGCTAAAAAACAAGTCTTCTATCTGCTATATTGCTTCTAGTGAACTTAAAAGTTATGAATGGTTTGTCAAACACTTGTGTCATGCAACTCCTAAGGTATGCAATATATTTTGTCACATTTAGCACATGATGATGAAGGTTTTCTTTCTTCCTCTATTTTTATTGTTAGTTTATCATCTGTAAAATTTGGACGCAATAAGTAGGATTAATATTCTTTACATTAACCAATATTGATTTTTATGTTGTAGATTGTTAGGCGAATTTTTTTTACCACCGTCAAATGTTTTATGTCGCACATACCAAGATTTACATGCCATTATGAAAGATATTGGAATGGAGTATCAAGCTAGTCATGCATGTCCTGATGATCATATTCTATATTATGGAGAACATGCATCGAAAGAAGAATTCTCAAAATGCAAAGTTAGTATATATCTAACCGATCAAGTAACAAAAAAGGTGCCTCACAAGGTTCTTCATTATATTCCCATAATTCCACATTTGCGATGATTGTTCAGGAGCAAAAAAATAACATAGTTTATGGATTACCATGCAAATAAAATAAGTAAATATGGTGTTATTCAAATTCCTCTGGATGGATCCGCATTTAAGAAGATACAGGAAATATGGCCACATTTTAAAGATGAACCTCATAAGCTTAGGATTTCATTAGCAACTAAAGGTGTCAATCCATTTGGAGAGCTCAGATCTATTTACTCGGTGTGTCATGTTTTTGTTATCAAAAATAACATTCCTCCATGGATGTCAATAAAGAGGGAGCACAAAATGTTGCCAATGATTGTTCCAGGTATTTGTTTAGAATATTTTTTTTTAACACGGTAAAATCTCATTTGTCTTGTTCATTTCATAATTTTATCTTATATTTATTTTTTTACTCATATATGTAGTAATTATGTATTGTATGTTCAATCAATTAGGTAAGTACCAATTCAAAGATATGAATGTATATATCGAGCCTCTTATCAATGAGTTACTATAGTTATTTAAGGGCATCACTATGTATGATATCTCTAGACTATTAGGTGTACAAAGGGAATTTGAATTCCATGCGATGCTTGTATGAGCAATTCATGATGCCCCAGGGCTAAAATATTTATGTGATATGTTATAACATTACACTGCACTTTAATAGTGTTTAATTTTATGAAGTTCATATCATGCATGTTTTTTTATATAATCCCTTCATTAAACATACTTTGAATAATTGATATAAAATTTAATCCATCTCTTGCAGGTCTTTAAACAAAGGGTAAATTTTCATGTCTAGTTTGTGGTCCTAAGATGAAATATTGTCATTCAAGAAGTTTAGGAAAGGAGATGTTTGATGAGTATATACACTTCCTCCCTAAGAACCATAGGTATCTAATTACTGAGAAACATATTCTCAATGGGAAATAAGAGACTAGATTAAAACCATGGAGAGTGACACCTTGTCTATGGAATTTGCAATATAATGGAAATCGTCAAGGTATGGATCAAATCATCTATGTATAATACATGAAATGTTTAGAATATTTTATATTTTTATTGCATTTTGTTCATTGTACTAATTGACAAGTATTGTTGTAATATATTTAATTTATATGATTCACCTTAAAGGTCGTCATGAAGGAATTAATAATGGGGCGCTTCCTAGAGGAATGGGAATTTATCCCATACAATTCTGTAGGCTCCCCTTACTATGAGTGCATAGAAATTGTTCATTTATTTGATACAATGCACATAGGGAAGAATGTAACAAAATCATTATGGACAATCTTAGATGGAACGAGTGACAAAGAAAAAATTGTCAAGACTTGTAATGACACTAAGGAGGCCAATCATGCAACGCAAAGTGAGATTCATTCAAATAGCGATGCAAATGAAAAAAATATAAGTTCTCTTCCATGGTTATTGATAGAGAAACAAAGAAAGGATGTGAAAGAGGTTATTGAAAAAAATGAATTTCCCACTGGATTTTCTTCAAACATTCTTAACAAAGAAAGGTGAATTATGTGGGATAAAAAGTCATGATTGGCATACCTTTATTAACTTAATTATTTTGGTGTATATATTTATATATTGGTGAAACATATTGTTAGTGTTTTTTTTCTACTAATTTGGGATAAATAATGATTCATTTTTTATGTTACAATATGTTCTACCTCTATCTCTCCTAGACAACTTTGACAACAATGTCAAACAAGTTATATATGATCTTGGAAAATACATGAGGTAATTGGTAATTTATATGCAAATTGTGATTTGTTCAATTCATTTTACAATTTATATTTGACTACATGTGTTTTACTTGCAATGTAGTACTGTATAATTTTTGGTTGAAACCTGTTATTTGCTTGCATCATTTGTAGATGGTTGTCATCTAAAGAAATCTATACAGAAGACATAAAGTATTGGAGGTTACAAATTCCTCGTCTAATGTGTTAAATGAAAAAGTATCTACCTCCGACATTTTTCAATGCACAAGAACACTACCTCATACACCAAGTTGATGAGATTGAAAAGTGTGGCCCTGTACACACAAGGTCAATGTGGATGGTTGAGAGACACTTGAAATCATTGAAGGATTTGGTTAGACAAAGAGCATGTCCTGAGGGTTCTATGGTAGAGGGATATATGGTATATAAAACCATGGTTTATATTACTCAATAAATTCCTAAAATAGATGCAAGTATTAATGAGGATCGTATTTGGGATGTTGACTCCATCAAGAAATTTGAAGGGGAGCACCTATTGGGGAAAGGTAGAATGATGAAATTGACATGTAAGTAGATGATGATGATTTATAATAGATTTGAATTTTTTTTTTAATGTATATCATACTTATTTAATTTTTAGGCTTCCTACATAATCCATTATTATGAAGGTATACCATGGTAACTAATTATATGTGATTTTTTTTTAATACATCTGGTCGAGAGTGGTATGCAACACAATTATACATCGCAAACAAACTTGATTGGATGAAGGTATGAATTGAATGATGTATACAATCTAATAATGGCAGGTTATAATGGTATGGTGTGGCTACATTGGTCAAGGAAGATGAACATAAAGGAGATACCAATCTTACACAGAGGGAAATTGATTTAGCATATGGTTTAAAAGATAAACAGGAAAGCATATTCACCCATACTATTTTTTTTTTTGAATATTCACCCATACTATTTACATGTTAGGCATGTTTCAGTTGAAACACCACAAGGTTATGTGGTGCAATGGTTGCAAATTTTGCATCAAAAAGTTGGATGAAAAGATGAAAACTTTTGATAGTGGGATAATTGTAGTATTTCAGGTTACTAATGTTTCCTTTAGAGGTGATAGACGTCTAGAAGTCTCTAAAAATTGATACTATGGGTTTTTGGATGATATACTTGAGTGTCACTTTAAATACTTCAAATTAGTTATGTTCAACGTCAAATGGTACAAACTATGAATGGATGAACGTGATCCTGATAGAACTATTAATCAACATGATAAAATATTTACCATGGTTAATACAAAGAGTATTGAGTTAGGACCAGAGCCCTATGTTCTTCCAAGACAATGTGAACATGTATTTTACTCATAGGTTCCAGGTAGAGGGGGTTGGTCATATGTTGCTAGATATGATCCAAGAGAAAGGTCGGTAAAGTATAATGTAGCATAATAAGATGATGTATAGGAGCAGTCAGTTCATGTGTCAGACAAAGATGTCATATAATTTCAAGGAGATGTTATAGACAATGTTTGGATGAATATGATATCAATGATGTTTTAGATGAATAACTTGAAGAAGTTGAACCAAATGTAGGAGACAATGTTCCTGATGATGATATAGACGATGATATGATAGGAAATGATGCATTGATGTTGTTGTTGATATGGCCAATCCTTTCAACATCAATTCTAAACCGAATGATACAGATGTTGAGTTGGAAGAAGAAGAATATTAATCATGTTGAAATGTTGAAATGCACAAGGTATGTATTTATATGTATTCAATTTGTTTGGTTTCTTTCATTTACCTTAATTGTTTGATTTCTTAGTTTCTATGCTTGATTCTTATTATGTTTCTTTCAAATATTTTACAGTAGATAAATTGGGTATTGAGGAATTGAGAGTGATGTAAGGGGGAGGGTGGTATATGAGCTTCCACCTTCACGTGGTTGGCCTTGTTTAGTAGACAAAATATTATTCTTGAAACCGAGAGAAGCTCATTCAAGTTTATACCATCATATCCAATTTTAAGTTTGGTTCGTCTAGCAATTTTCAAGGTTGTCCATTAATTACCAATTAGTGGAAAATATTCTTTAATTTGACTCTGCGTAGAGTGACCTATGAATGGGGCCAATGTTGAAATTTTTTCAGTTTGTGCTTGTATGTACTGAAATTTGGCATGGTTATAGTAGATGCATGCGTTGATGATATGGGAGAGTTTCAAGACTCAAATATGACTCACACAAAGAATTCAACAATCAAACGATAAAATTAGAACTTAATTGTGAAGGAGATGAAATTATCCACCATTGTATTTGTCATCATCGTTATCATCGTATTGTGATGAGGCAGTTTCAATGAACATTTTTTCCATTCCTATAACATCTTCATCGTTCTTATAGAAACACTAATTTGTGATCTTATTCTTTTTGTGGATATTATGGGCTAAATAGAACCTATTTATGCATCATTGGCCCTTTAACTAGCTTATTTCACATGTATTAGTTTGGGATATCTGGATATGTGTGAAGTGCATTGGCCACATGGAGATTAATGAGAAAAACAATTTTTCAACATTCCAAACTTCTCACAATGATCAAAATTTATGAGAACCTCAGTAAAAAAAGGTAATGCAATAATTGGATTGGAATTTCAATTCAAGCAATGCTTTAAAAATAATCCATTTGTAGCATGTGTGTTCAATATATTCCTAAAAGACTATTTATCCTTGGATTTTCCCTAAAAAATTAACCAATCCAATCTACAACATAAAAAACATAACCTAGATTGTTTATGTTAAATTACTTATTAATTCACCATACCTAGAATCCTTTCTAATAAAGGTCTACAAACCAAAGTCTCTTCCAAAAACATATTAAAAAAATGATTAGAAACCAATACTTGCAATCAATTGCACTCTTAATGAGTTACAGGACTCTTCATAAACCTACAAAGAATTTATGATGATGCATTTATTATCTAAATAACATAAACACACCCAAGTTCAAACACTTGATTTGGTAATTAAGGGACTTTCACATATCTACCGAAGTTCAACTCAAGGGGAATATCATAGCAAAAACGCAGTGTTAAATTGATAATTCATCTTATGTTGCATCCCTCCCAATTTCATGTGTAGGTTATGCATGCCCTCTCATTCCTCTCCCTCACGTTTCATGGTTAATGCATCCATCCAGGTTCTCTTTTCTTTACAAATGTGACTATATTGCGTTGCATGCCTTGCTTATATGTGGGTCTGTAATATTATAGCAATAGTTATAGTTATATTTTGAATGTAAAAAATGTGAGGTTTATCTTGCCCCTTGCTTACATTTGCATCCTAAGAATTTACATTGGTTATTTTATGATCAAGTTGATCATAATAGGGTTGATAATTTTTTGCATTGAGAGAAGCGAATTTGCTCTACAACGAGTATATCGACAAATTCTCAACTATGGAAAATTAAGAACATAGCCTTAAAAATAACCTTAATATTAGTTCATCATGGTATGTACAAAATCCATGTGTTCTACCTAAGCCCTACCTACCAACACATTTAGCAGTCAATATAATGAATGTCACATTTTCTCCCACACTACATTGAGAGAGAAGTTAGTGTTTGTTTTTTTTTTGACCGCAACTGATGGATAGATTAATTATAGGTCGAAAAATCAGCTTCCGGGGGATGTGCTACACTGGGAGATTCCCTGAACAAGACATAATGCTCTGTCATGAGTGGCAGAGTCCAATGATGGTCCAGGTCAACAAAAACTGGAATCCAGATGGTACAACGACTTGCCCACACTGATACAGTAGTGCGTGGGGAGCAATAGTCCATAAGAAAGGTAGGAGCGTGACTGCAATCAAGAAATTTACAACAACGGATCCTGGAAGAGTTGGTAAACATATTTGCAGAGGCGTAAGGTTTTGAGATGATCCAATTTTCATTTGATGCCCAGGTTTGTGAGGATATTCTTAACGGTGGGCTCCAAGGCAACAAATCTTTTCCCATAGTCTCCAAACGCGTTTGCAACATCTTTGAATTGGAAGGAGACGCCTTCGTTGAAGTCAGCTTGTTCCTCTGAAGAGGATTCAAATTCTTCTCGGAGTTTACATAGATCATTGTTGACAGATTCCAATATTTCCCCATCTGAGCAAGAGGAGGAGCCTGGTAAGAAGCCTTTCTCCTTGAGATAAGTCTGGAGCTTTCCCAACGATTGTTCCAGTTCACCCAGTCATTCTTCCAGGGAGGGCTCTTTCAAGGAGAAAGAATCCACAATGGCTCCGGGGGAGAAGACGAAGATGCACAACCAAGAAGATAAGGATGGCACGCCTGAGGAGATGATGTGATAGCATGGATTAATAGAGGCACGAACTCATCGAATCGGACAGGATTTTCTACAGAGCATCGAGATCATTTCCAAAGGATAATAAGGATAAGTCTGGGACAAAGATCAGTGGTACACTGAATGCAGAGATTACATAGGCTGAGATCACGCCTGTCAAAGTCACAGGATGTTACAGTTGGAATCGATCCCATTGACAGAGATAGTGCTCCTGCTTAGGAGCGAAGCATAGTTGGCCTCGTGATCAGCTTGCTTGTTAAGATGTCGAAGCACATGGAAGAAGATTATAGTTTGAAACTTGCCAGCTAATATCATTATTTTCTGGTAGATCCGATTCATTTGGAGGCTGGATGGAATAGATTTCGTGCACATGGCCTGCACCACAAGTTTGGAATCCCCAAAGACTGAGATAGTTTGAATGTTTAGACTGAGTGCTTACCGGAGACCCTGCCACAGAGCATAAAATTCAGCAAAGTTATTAGATTGAACTCCCAACCCCCAGGCAAAGGTGGATCGGGTGGAGCCTGAGGGCGTGAGGATCACTCCTCCTCCACCCAAAGGACCTATGTTTCCCTTAGAGGCGCCATCGAAAAACAAACAGTGAGCCTCCTGCACGAGTCTCCAATTTAGAAAGTCCTCTTCATTCATTCGAATTTCCCATACAACTAGAGCTAGAGACCTGGCAGAGGGTGGTTCTTAAGCACTTGTGGTTAGAGCTATAAGCCATGTAGTTTCCCTATCATCTAACGGCTGAGCATTCCAAAGAGAAGGTTTGTAATCTAGGGTCTCTCCAAGGATAACTTTGGCTTTCATTGCCACCTTTGAGGGAGGGCTCTCCACACTTCTGAAAAGGCGATTGTTCCTTTCAAGCCACAATTTCCAGAAAACGAACTTAGGTAGCAACATCCAGACTATTTTGAGCAGGTCCTTTTTGGCAAGATGGAATGGAGAGGAGTCAGCCCAATTGGAAAGGAGATCAGCAGTTATAGCGGGCAAATCAAAGCTAGGAATATTCATGGGAAGGACTTCTTGCCATACCTCTCTTGAGAAAGGACAGGAAAGAAGTAAGTGGTCAATGTTTTCTTCATAATTCTTACACAGGGAACATCTTGAGGGGCCTTCCATGCCTCTTTTCCTTAGATTCTCCACAGTGAGGATACTTCTGTGCACTATATTCCAGCAGAAAAGGTCAACTTTCGGGATGGACAGAGTGGACCAGACGAACTTCCAGTGGATAGGATTTGGGGCAACATGAGGGACCGCCATTAAGGATTGATAGCCTTCAACTGTAGTGAAACTTCCAGATTTTGTACCCCAACCTCTCTTGTCCCTGGTAGCTTGGTTCAGTGGGGCTTTGCCCTGCAGTAGCTTGGACATAAGCTTTTCCTCCTCTTCAAGCCTGGGGGGATGGACTCCTAAATTCCAATCAATCCAATTGTTTTTATTATCCCAGACAGAGAGGTCCCATAGGGTGAAGACATGCTGCTCCTGAAGCCACTGTTTTATATTATGTATTCCAAGATTTTGCCCCAAAGGCTCTTCCCCAAGGATTGGGTCTTCCCAAACTTTGATGCTTTTCCCATTGCCAGGGATCCAGTACAATAAATATCTGAAGTGTTCCAGTGCTTTAAGACAGAGTTTAAAGATAGGGGATCCTTTTTTATTGGGAGGATTTTTATCTAAGCACTGTTGTCTCTGCCCTATGAAGTATTTTTTCCACAAAACCTTCTTGCTCCAGCTAGATCTTCCGGACGAGAAGTTAGTGTTTGTTAGTGCAATAATGGGAACACAAATATCGATACATACTATATAAAGGCTTTGTATATCACATAACATCCACATATGAAAAAACAAAATTCAACCTACAAGGTGAGGACTAGCTGCCTCATGGCTTGTATTCTTATTTTATATGGTGAACCCTTTGTGTTTTTCTAGTGAGTAGATTTTGTAAAAGAATGAAAATTGCAAATGTTTATATTCAAAAATTTAAATATGTTTATCAATTGACAATTCCAGTCCTTGGAGTGAACTTCCACTCAATTGATAATGCATTTTTTACGTGTCTGGCATATTTCAGTTGAAATGCCACAAGTCTATGTGGTGCAATAGCCACAAATTTCACATCAAAAAGTTGGATGAAAAGATGAAAACTTATGATAGTGGGATCATTGTAGTATTTTAGGTTACCAATGTTTCCTCTAGAAGTGACAGACATCTAGAAGTCAATAAAAATCGATATTATGGGTTTTTGGATGATATACTTGAGTCTGACTTTTAGGACTTCCAACCCATGCATAGGATATAAAAACCAACTGAAAATGAGATGAAATTATTCATCATTGTATTTTTCATCATCGTTATCATCATATTGCGATGAGGTTTCAATGAACATGTTCATCGTTCCTATAGACTCTTCGTCGGAACTTTTCAAAAACAACGACTAGTGAAAGGGGTTAGCATTGGATTTTTTCAAACTATGCTTCTCCAAGTCATGGACATGGTATGAGGAGGAACTATAAATGTATTAAGACACACAATAAGCTTTTAGGACTCTCAAACCATGCATAGGGTCTAAAACCACCACACAGGCCCTATAAATGAAATCTTTTGCCTATGTGTCATACTGGCACCATTTCAAGGTTTCACTATAGATGACCCTTAAGGTTTTGTACATGGTATATGGATTAAAAAAATAGTATTCAAGGGACTAAAGGATTATTTAAGAGCTCATCTACCATGCATGAGGTATAAAACCAATAGAATCTCATTCAGATTTTTACCATCATCTCCAATTTTAACTTTGGTTCGTCTAACAATCTTCAAGGTTGTCCATTAATTACCAATTAGTGAAAAATATTCTTTAATTTGATCCCGCGCAGAGTGACCTGTGAATGGGTCCAACGTTGATTTTTTTTTCAGTTTTTTCTTCTATGCACTAAAATTTGACATGGTTATAGTATATGCATGCATTGATGGTATGGGAGGGTTTCGATCGCGAGACTCAAATACAACTCACACAAAGAATTCAACAATAAAATGACAAAATTATAAACTAATTGGAAAGAAGATGAAATTATCCATCATCATATTTGTCATCATTGTTATCATCATATTGAGATGAGGTTTCAATGAACATGTTCAATGTTCCTATATCATCTTCGTCAATACTTTCCAGAAACAATGACCAATGAAAGGGACCAGGATTGATGTTTTTCAAATTATGCTTCTCCAAGTCATGGACATGGTATGAGGAGGAACTATAAATGTATTAAGGCATACAATACACTTTTATGACTCCCAAACCATGCATAGGGTCTAAAATCACCACATAGGCCCTATTAATATAGGGTGGAATAGAAAGCATGGAAACACTCAGATCTTCTATAGTCATGTTGGGTTATTGTTCCAAGTTCATCATTAACTCCCACAACTAGTTAAGTTTGATGCATTGTGTCAAAATGTTTAGAGGCTTAAATTATACCTACTCTCGATGGGTTGGGTTTGAATATTCATGGGTATTTTTTGTTTGGATGGGGCTAGACCCTCATTATAATTGTCAATTTGTGTAATATACACATCCAAAATCCACTTGTCAAGGTCTATCCATTGCCACAAAACTAGAATGTCTTGCATCTTGTTGGATGGATGTAGTTCTCAGTTTTGTTT
This sequence comes from Picea glauca, assembly GCA_000966675.3. Taxonomy (NCBI): domain Eukaryota; kingdom Viridiplantae; phylum Streptophyta; class Pinopsida; order Pinales; family Pinaceae; genus Picea; species Picea glauca. The sequence goes on from JZKD02S2218298.1 coordinate 96,417, forward strand.
TTCCTTTGAACAAGGGAAAACCAAAAATCAAATGACATGCACCATTCACACAACACATAATTGTTATCCATTCTCAACTCATAGTAATAATACAAATCACATTTCCGCTACTACTCTTTGCCAAAACTCTCATGCCACATGTTATTCCTATGTGTAATCCAACCTCGGTATGCATCTAGATCACGTAATGGTTGTATGCATTAGCTTCACATATATTGGCCAAGTTCTAAAAAAAACCTTTAAGGCCTCCCACTAATTACCTTGTCAATATCGAAACCTTCAACTATCCAAAACACTAAATTAAGATTCCTTTTCTTAAATCCTATCCACTACAACTTGCCAAGGAGTGCATCCTTCAATGCATTTTCTCTTCCTTAACAAATATACACAACATAAGATTTCAATTGGACAATCTACAATCCATGGAAAATCTATGATATCCTTGCATTATTGCTCAATTTATTCCTTCTCCTCAATCGTGAGAATGGTAGGCCATTCAACCAATAGGTTGGCGTGGTTGCGAGTATCCACAACTTCATAGAATCTATTCTATTGGAAGAATCATTGGTTTCCACATCCTTTATTGCATTGTCCATGTCCTCTTCTGTCCACCCATAATTCAAAGTGGTTTTCTTTAAATCATTTCCTCTCCTCACCACAAAAACACGTTTACTAGGTTGTTGGAGCCTTTCATTCCATGTTCCCATCTTTCATCTCATGAGAAGGTGTTCAAATATGAGTGCCTATTTTATTGTTGGTTAATGGTCTTGCATGATTCACAACTAGTTTGGTCCTAATGTTGAATACATGCTTTATAGAGAACTTAGATTCAACAACTTTATTTGTGAGTGTCGAGTCACCTTAGTATTTGTATGGTCACAATTCTTATGACCACATTTGACTACAAATATTGACACTAATAGGTTACCTTCAAATTAGCACCATATCCCTTTAAGTTTTTAGATTGTATAATTTATATATGTAACATATACATTATCACCTATATGTTATAACGTATATAACATATGTGTTATATATGTTATAAGGTATATAACATTTATAACATATATAACATATATTTTATATCTACCCTCGACCCTATAATATTAAAAGAAGGAACCCTCGATAGAGACAACCCGAGATAGAATGTGCCCAAGCTAAAAAACCCTAAGGAGACAACCCATGCGGTGAAAACTTGTGCCCATACCCAAGCTGCAAAAACCCCAAGGAGACAACCCATGACATGATAGAAAGGATACAATCCATGTCGTGACATCCTGACCCCACTAGAAAGGGAGATACACATACGAAAAAGAAAAGGGTGATATGCGCAGGTTGGGATCAAGATAAAGAAAATGGAAATATCCTCAGGGGACCAATAATTCCACCAAAATCGATGAGTACCTCTAAATCAACAATAAAAATAATCATTTGTTAAGTCTTACAAGTCAATTTGGGCTCCTTGCATTTCAAGCATTAGGGTTTCTAGCTTAGAAAGGGAATTTTCATAACTGCCCAAACATGTATAATTGTGGAAAATTGACTATCTTTAGAAGATATAAATGTTACTATTACATCTTATCAAACTTTTTAAAATGGGGTTTTATAGGTGTTCACATAACTACTAAACTAGGTCAAACTATCCCACCAGACGTTTTGCAGTGCTCCCAAAGAATGATTTCTTTTTATTTATTATTATTATTTATATTATGGAAGTGCTTCTATAACATGCCCCAAGGGGATGCACTTCAAAGAGTAGTCTTTATTTATTCCTTTGTGTGAGGTGTTAGGTTTGAATGGAACACATTCTACCTATATTTCCTAGGACTATTGATGCCACAGAGGTGGAGTAGACAATGTTTTGAATAAAACCCTGGCGAAGGGCTTTGTGTTGTGTTGATATCACCAATGAGAACTGATTCACGTTGGAAAGAATGCATTCTATTCATTTAGTTCTCACACTTCCTTTTTAAATACATCTCATCGTGCCTTTTTTCCTTCCAATAACCTACCTCAAGGAAATCCCAATGAAAGGTTCTCACTCTGTCGGCCTATCTAGCTCGTGAGTTACTTTAGGAATTGTACCTAAACACGTCTTATCAGATATATTTTTCTCAATAATTTATTATTACGACCAATGTGAAATAGTTGTGATTCATCCATTTATTCTATAATCATGCTTATACCATAGGGTAGGATAGGGTCCACTCAAGTTATTCTTTACCTGGATTGATCCTTGGAAACAAAATCTCTAGAGGATTTGAAAAATTTCTGTAGTTTTTGGAGATGAGCTTCTCCACCTTTGAGGGAGAAGACCCAAACCTAAAAAATGCATTTGAAGATCAATTTTAAAAGCCCTAGGATCTAGGAGATTATCTAGTGCATATTATGTAGTTCTTCACTGCACTGCTATTGAATAATAATGCATTGAAAATTTTCTTTCTATACGAAAATGGGTGATCTTCTAAATCTCTAGCCTACGTAGGCATGTGCATTCTTTGTAACAAAACTATTTATGTGCTATAATCTCTTTCACTAGTGCTTCTCATTGATTCCTATTTTTCCTCTAGAACTAGACATCAATATGAAACATATCACATAATGAGTAAAAGTATACCAAATGCTAACAAACTTCTTAAGCTCAAAGAAAACCTTTCATATCTGCACATAATACTACCACCTGATATCTTAACTTATTACAACATGAAAATACTCTTAAATGATTGATACAAATAAACAAATATTCTCATGTTACATGGATGGTTCTCCGAGTCTCATGGGGAAACCACAAGACCATAACATCACATCTTGAATCTCTTACATAATGCCTTAAAAAAACATCATAAACTTTAAATAGCATTTGAAACATTATTACAAGGTAGAAAACTTTAAAGGATTAAGATAACTAATTAAGTCATGTAAAGGATTAAGATAACATATTATAGATTCATTACTACTAACTTGTTACATGGTATCTAATATCTTTGTGAGCTTGAACAATGCCAACTAAATCGATTTATAGTGCAAAAATCATTTTGAACCATGTAGAGAACACATTAAAAGAAATTACTGGAGAAAATTTAAGCATGAATCTTGTAGTGCCTATGCAAAAATATTGGATGAAATTTCAACATTCGCAATTTCCTATAGTCATCTTCACATGGAAAAGATTTCATCAATAGTGCAGTCAGATTCTTATCAAATTTAATTTTATAAACTCTAATTTCCTTGACCGAAACATAGATTATTGATTACACAAAAGAAGCCCGTTAAAGTAAAATATAACCCTAAACGTCTTACAATCAATACAATATAAAAAATAGATTTCCATTAACATATTCATGAAATGATTCAACCCACTAGGTCGATTCAACCTACTAGGTCTGGATGTAACCTTCTTTAAAAATCCAGCAACCATTGAATCTATGTTTCGTTTAGGACACTTCAGAATATGTTGCAACCAAATCAGTTATAGGTTAATAACCACTACCCTGAATTATTTAAACACACAATGAAATATTCATGAATGAGCTTCTCCACTTGACATTTTTGCAATCTTGCTTTTCAAACCAACAACCATTGAAACTTTATCATATGGGACATCACTTGATTCACTTCTCAATTCCTATTTTTTCTCATCCTCCGATCTCATTGTGGAGTTTCTTCTTTGGCAAGCATTGACAAAAATTGTGCACTTAGAAGCATTGATGTTATCACTCTTCACTAGGTTCCACAGATTTGCAACTACTTTACTTTCACCATTAGTTAATGAAACTGTAGAATCAATCACAATTCCTAGTTGTGCAAGCACCCATGTATTAAAAACAACTCATCAAACTATAAAATGACAGTTGTATATGATATGTAAACATAGTTAATTTCCCTTCAACAAAACATTATAAAATCCCTTCTTTGAAAGATCACACTTTATAATGCAACATGATGAATTATATACAAGACAGGAAAACCAAAGTTAAAAATCCAGTCCTCACCCTAAGTTCTTGGTAAAGGGTATTCTTAGTTACAGATGCAGTGAGTCTTTCTTGTTGTTTTTCATAATCCTTATTGTGCTTTATAGGATTCTCTTTGAATTCAATGACATGCTCTATACAAAAGGGACAAAATTTGTAAGGATAACTAAATTGAGTTATATAATAGATAAAAAATCATGTATTTGAGGGGTACCTTGGTAAAGAGATATGTTGCCTCCCAAGGGGTGTGTTGTTTTCACCTTTACTCTAGTGTTCCTCTAGATGAGAAAATTGTCTCCTGAACATGTCCACAACATTCTTACATACAATAGATCCCAAAAATAATCAAGAAAAATCATAATACTCTTGAAACAAGAAGAAATAAACATGGTGACCACTATTAGAAAGTATTTAAAAAAAAATATTGATATCAATAAAATTTCATTTCCTAGGATAAGTTTTGGAATTCCAAAATGAATAAGCAAGATCTTCTAAGAATATTGTCAACGTTCATAAGCCTTAACAATAAAAAGATAGGTATTTGTTGCAAGATTATATAAATTTATAAATTATTTATATGAATCTTTCATTTTGTATAAGATAAAAAAATCCTACCTAAATTACTCTAATACAGTAAATTCCATAAATCCTACATGTGTAAAATTGTCTATAGTGATGAAAAAAATGAATGTTACATAAGGAAAATACAACTTTCCAGATCACAAAGTCCCCCACGCACCTCAAGCATGCACTTCAAAATTATTTTGAGAAAATGTTGACACCAGAGAACACACAAAGAGAAAAAGTTGGGATCCATGGACATTAGAAGAGTTTTCTAATGAAAGTGTAAGGCTATCATTATGACCCTCTGGCCAATATAAGGGGTCACTTGTATAAGATATATTAGGGGCCTGGAATTGGGTCCATGAGTAATGAGTGAAGAATTAGTATACAAAAAATATTAATACAAATTTATATAGTTATGTACCAACAGGTGCCCAGTTGGCAGCCTCTCAGGTGAGGCATGAGGCACAATAGTATATGAAGGGACTTATTAAGGATGGGGATGCAAGTGTTGGTTTTCCCCAAGTTTTTTCTAAAAAAGAATATATATATATATATATATATATATATATATATATATAATTTGATATTTTACCTTTTTGGGGTTATCATGATATATTTTCCTATTTAATAGGAAAATATGCAACTAGACATCATTATTATACCTGAGAGCCATCTTCCCCATCTATATTTGGCATATTCAATATTTTTTTGGTTATTTCTAGTGAATTGTTTCATAATATCTATTGTCAGCGTGTTTTTATCAATTTGTAACCTATACTATATAAGTAAACCCAACAACCTCTACCAAAATGGATGGTTTGTGTTGTTGTTAGTCTTTATCTTAACTTTATAGGAAACATTGTATAACCTAATATTACTTTAAATAGTAAGTTACATGTAGTGGATTTTATAGTGCATATTTTCCTTCTAGAGTATAACCCATCTAAATAACTGGGATCAAAATTCAATTGCAATTTTAAGGGGAAAATGAGAAAAAAAAATAATGTCAATGTCGAAAGAATATGAAAATGAAATCATCAAGAAAGTAAATAAAATACACTTTTACTAGAAGATTAAGCTTAGATAGATGCAAATTATTTTCTTTCATTGATTGTAACTCAAATAACTTGATGAGTTTCTTTGAAAATCAACGACAATGTTAGCTAGAGAAACAAAGCCAATTTGGAGTATAATTCTTTCACATTGTGAGTTTTTCTGTATTCAACCATGAGCAGCTCCTCTCTACCACAATGACTTTTTCTACAACAAATTAGTAGTTTAGGTTGAAATTCAATAAATTTCCATGTTCTAAGTTTACAAACATTAAAGTAGCACTAAAATTTATTATAGGGCTTTCACCTTTTTCTACCCATGCTTAGAATGAATTAAGAAACCCACATTATTATTATAAATAAACAAAACAATTTTACATAAATTGTTTAGCAGATTTTCAAAAACATTGAATAATGTCTTTCTCAATGAAAAAGTCAAAATTTTTTTTTGTATATTTAACCCATTTGGTAGCTAACAAGGAAACTATATCTCTCTTTATCTACAATCATTATAAACTTCCAAGTAATTATGCAATGTGTTTTTTCCATGATCAGAAGTTTAGCAATGAATCTGCTCATCACAAAATATTATAACCCCATTTAAATTTCCTCAATCTATATTTTTCTGAATGATGTTTATCATCAATAATTGATGATTTTATCACAGTTTCGCACTTTTCTAAGTTGCGGTCACCAACAATTGCTTCCTACTTAGGGGCTCAATATTTGAATCTAGAATTCATAAAAATAACAAGTTATTGATTTCAAAGAGAATAATGAAATATTCCTTTAATGGAAAGTGGCAGGGAATATATCCTCCAAATTCCATTAGGTCGGTCATGTGTCTCCTTTCTAATTGTTCAATTTTTTCAATTCTTCAGTAGAATTCTATCATGCCCAAGAATCACAACAATAGTGTCAAACATCAGATTTTATAATTCCATATTTAGTATCTTATTTGCTTGTCAAACATGTGAGACAAATCATTCTGTCTACATAACATAGATTTGTTTCAATGTCAACCTAGGAAAACAAAGTCAAACTCCAAAATTGACTATGGATTGGTCCTTTTTCATTTCAATTTTATTGCAATTCCCCCCTCTCACTATGTTTAGTTTGTTCACATTGTTTTAATCTGTGTTTAATGATTTTTTCAATCCCTAGTGTTCTTTTTGTACCCAATTATTCTTAGTTTTAATGGATGTAAATTTGTGTCCCATTGAAATATTTTGGTTAGTCATGGACATTAATATAATTGAATTATTTCTTACTTTCTAGCAAAAAATTGCAACTCAATTGTTCTACTTGGAAGTTATGTCTACATTATTTAGTATTTACACAATAATCAAATGATATTGAAGACTACCTTTGGGAAGGATAAATAACCTTACCTATTGTTATATTCTTAAAAAAATATTTCCCTATTTCACACACATAACAAATTCTCATTTTATCTCTATCAAAATCGCCTGACTCAAATCATCACAAGATGTGTTTTTACAAAAAATTACAAATTACACATACAAAAATGAAATATAGACATAAAGATTCAAATTTTGTTAGAAACCATAAAATTTACAAAATATTGATACATCATGATTCATACATGATACAATTTCAATCATACGGATAGTTACTAGTACTACATCAATGATGATTAAATGACAAACACACATAGTTCTGGAAAAAAATTGTATTATCGTCAACTTCCGCTAACCAGATCACAGTGCTTTTCAAACTCCAAGCAACCTCTTCTTCTTCCAAGAATTATTGTTTTTTTCTTCCTCCTAGCAACTTTATTGACTGAAGCTCCTCATATGAGAAAAATCCATTATGATTTTTATTGTAAATCCATGAAATTGACTCCTCTATTGCTAGAAGGTCCAATCTATCCTCTTTTTCCTTCTTAATGGACTAATCAACAACAACCTTCTCTACTCTTTTTAAATTATCAACAAATTGTTTCATAGTTGAATCCCCCAACGATTCATCATTGTGAACCCCAAGTATTCAGGATTAAGGAATGAAATCCATTGTACAACAACCAATGATAATTAAACTTGAATGGAGTTGGATCAGTTTGTTTTCCCTCCCCCTCATTTGAGAGTAATATCAAGAGATGGTCAAATTGGCCTTCCTGCACCACCAATGACTTACACTTGCATTTAAATCAAGAACATCCTCAGCAACCAGGAAATTATCCAACCTTTTTGAAATACCATCCCTACCTCTTCTTGAGTATCTCTGGGATAGGACCAACTTGACAGGATCCAAATCTACCAATTTCACATCCTCAAAACAATGAAGAAAATAATACGCAAAGGGATCTTGTCTAGTTGTTTCTCCCCATAATTCTTAAGGAATGGCTGTAAAATTTAGGTCACCCCAAAGTATTACATTTTCACCACTAAAAATCTCTTGACCTTTAAGATCCTCCTAGAAGTCTCTTTTGTTCTTGAAAGGACCGTTGAATTTTCACTATGGTTAGATGATGCATGAGATTTATTTCATTTATTGTTTAGCATTACTTGAACCATACACAATGACCGCAACAACAATAACTAGCTGCAGTAAACCAATATCACAAGAAAAATAAACATGCACAAGAACACAAGAAATATTCTTGGAAACCCTTCTACACAAGGGAAGAAAACCCAACAATCCTTTGCTATATTCTCAAGAGAAGATCCCCCATCCACCACCAGTTCTCATAATTTCAAACCTCAACTTCTGAAATCATGAGATGACACAATGATAAGTGTGTAATCCTCAATGGGGATTCACCTTTATTTATACAAAACTTATCACATCAAATGATGTGTCTATTGACACAATAGGGCCAACCTATACAACTTAATAATATAATAAGTATAATTAATAATTACACAATATTAATTATCTTTACATGGTGGGGCCGACTTGTACCCTTTACATCATAATTAGGGTTACAAGTAAATCTTAGACTTAGACAATAGATAAAGGTATCCACATGTCCACTAGTGCTCAACCACTAGGGACATGTCCACTTGTGCTCAGCCACATGGATGTCATACTCAATAGAATCATCTGGAGTAGCACATCGTCTCAAATCTCTCACATAGGAGAATAATAGACCCATCACATGGGAACACCCAACCACTGGGGGATGAATCAACTCTCATGTAGAGGAGAACGATGACGCATCACGTGGGTATGCCCAATACTGGGCTCCTTCTTAGGTCGACTCAAATGAGTCTCAGAGGAGAACGTATCTTGGAGGATGTCTCATGATGTTGCAATCATCAACACTCCCTCTCAGCTAGGGAGGCATTCTCCACCAGACCAAGTTTCTTAGGGAAGTACTCAAACTTCGTCCTAGCAAGCGGTTTGGTGAAGATATCTGCAATCTTCCCATGTGTAGGAAGGTATTGCAGGTGTATTGTTTTCCTATGCACCATGTATCTGACATAATGATATTTTATCTTAATGTGTTTCGATTTATCATGAAACATAATATTCTCGGAGAGCTTCACACAACTCTAGTTATCACAATGAATACTCTTCTTTTGTGGTACTCAAGGCCATAGAGCTTTGTTTCCTATGACACCAGGAAACCATGGTAGACCCTAATGTAAAACAACAACCAGTTGTGCTCTTCCGGTCCACTTTTATCCCTTCCCAATCTGCATCGACATATCTCTGCAATCTCATGTCTTACACTGGAGGCATATCTCAGGCCATATCCAATCGTGCCTCATAGATATCTCAATACATGCTTCGCTGCTATCCAGTGAGTCTGTCTTGGTCATGTATCACGAATCCCTTTGGCTTCTCAATGTAAACTTCTTCCTCAATCTCACCATTGAGAAAGGTTGTCTTTATATCCATTTGATGTAGCTTCCAACCCATATATGTAGCTAGTGCAATGATAGTACGGATGGAAGTGTATCAAGATATTGGAGAAAATGTCTCCTCATAATCAATTCCCTCCACCTATGAGAATCCTCTAGATACAAATATTTATTTGTACTTCTTGACACTTCCATCAGTTGCATACTTGATCTTATAGATCCACTTGGAAGTCACTACAGACTTCCCTTCTGGTCTCAGAACAATATCCTACACATCATTCATTATGATGGACTGATACTCCTATGTCATGGCATCTTTCCATACCTGCTGACTTGGTACTTCTCCATGACAAGAAGGTTGATTATCAATGATGTAGCTCATGGATGAAACATAACTCAAAAATATCTTTGTTTTCTTGCTCTCTCATAATGTGCCTTGTCCCGTTGCCTCTTGTATATTTTGTCGAGCCCATAAATGCCTTTTATGGCCTACTACAATGTCTCTAGGGACATCAACTAGATCAAATGGAACAATGGTTGTCTCCCTCTAAACTACTAAAGGAGAAGGTATTGTCTCTTCCTTATTCTCAATAAGTTTGACTCCCTTTGAGTCAAGTGAATCCCTCTGAAGTCTGAAGGATAGACATCTTCCTTTTCCCGTGTTTCTAACCTGGAGACATCTCATGCCTTCTCAGGTCCTCTACTGACTCTACATTACTTTTTTGGCCTCTCGTACTAGGATAATAACCAATATGACCTCCCATAGGGATAATAATCAAAATGGCCTCCTGTACTGGGATGATAAACAACCAATACAAATGTTCTCTCGTACCAGGGATACTACCCCTTCAATAATGAAATACGAAATATGGCCTCTCATAGGGATAACAACCAAAAAATAAAATAAATGGACTCTTGTACCAGGGATACTGGTCCTACAACAAAAATTAGAAAATACCTAGAAATCATTCAAGGGTCAGTATACTTTGCCTTTAAAAGAAAGTGGTCTTTCTGACAATCATCATCATCAAGTTCCCTTGACTTCTTCTGTGGTGGATACTCATCAACATTAGTTTTTCCTCTTATAAGGACCCCCCAAAAAAGGTACCAAGACAAGGCTCTTGGTCTTCCTCAAACAATCCCTGACCAAAACAACTCCTAACATAGATCTGAAAATTGTTCTCAAAAGATCTCAAACAAGACTTGAATCTCTATGTCAAACACATCTGTAACTTATACTAGATATATGGCTTGGATATGGTTCAGACAATCCCTTTAGAATAAGCTTAGTTCTGCCAATAGGGTTGATCTTAGATCTAAAGTTCCGTTTAGAAACTCAGCTTTGGTTCTACCTTAGTTTTGTCCATAAAGCGACCTCGGATTGGCCTTCGACCATACTGTCTCAAGATATTGGCCTAGGAATAGGCTCAAACTCGACCTTGAATGACCTTGACTTCATGCAATCCTCATATTTTCACTCACAGCTATGATTACTACCATTTGTTCTGCACTTTTCCTCTTCAACTTTGACTTAGCTCATCTTTCCATATGCCATGTTGAACATAGGTCTGCAATTGCCACTAGAATCCTTTTCTTTTCTCTATCACCACTTGGTCTCTGCAATTTGGATTTCTTTTATTCACATAATCTAGATGTCAACCTTATCTGTAATACACATGGAAATGATGCTAAGAACAGACCAAAACAACCTCAAAAACATGTTTGTAATAGATTTAAATATGCCTCAAAAGTTCGCTGGAACATATTTAAATATGCCTCAAAAACTTCACTAGAACAAATTTAGATATGCCTCAAAAACTTTGCTCGAACATATTTAAATATGCCTCAAAACTTCACTAGAACAGATCCCTTAACTTGGTCAAAACAATCCTCAGAACAGGTCTCAAAATGGGCATAAATTGCCTCAGAACATACCTAAATTCACCTCAGAATATGCCTCAAGATCATCCTTACTGCCTCGGAACAACCTTAATGCTCTGAAATTTGGCTTTGGACATACCTCATATTTCCTTTAGAACCGGACTTCAATTTTGTTTTAGGTATGCAGTTTTAGGTTCTATGGTAGGGATTCTTCTGGCTACAAAAGCCTCAACCAGGTTTGTTGTCATGACTAGGCTTTCTCCCCAAGCATTGTGGCTACCCTATCTTTGGAAAACCGGTTGCTTAGGGTCTTTAGAAACATCCCTAGAGGGGTACGACCAGGTCTGCGGCCAGCTTAACTTCACCATAGAATTTTAAAATAGGCCAAGCCTCATTCTTTGCCACTGAAATTTAAGGAGATGTCTGACCTTCTTTTCTTATACCAGTGGAAAGGGTTTTTATTATCCCTCAACCTCCACAACCTTCCTTCAAACTTGTGAAATATATATTCTTCAAGTAACTGCTCTGATACCATGTTGAATTTTCACTATGCTAGGCTCAAGCATGGGGTTTATTTCATTTTCTGTTTAGCATTACTTGAACCATACACAATAATTGCAACAACAATAACTAGCTGCAGTAAACCAAGGTCACAAGAAGAATAACCATGAACAAGAACACAAGAAATATCTTGGGAAACCCTTCTACACAAGGGAAGAAAACCCAACAATCCTTTACTATATTCTCAAGAGAATATCCTCCATCCACCACTAGTTCTCATAATTTCAGACCTCAACTTCTAAAATCATGAGATGACACAATGATAAGTGTGTAATCCTCAATGGGGATTCACCTTTGTTTATACAAAACTTATCACATCAAATGATGTGTCTATTGTCACAATAGGGTCGACCTGTACAACTTAATAATATAATTAATATAATTAATAATTACACAATATTAATTATATTTACATGCTGGGGCCAACTTGTACCCTTTACATAATAATTAGAGTTACATGTAAATATTACACTTAGACAATAGAGCAAGGTATCCACATGTCCACTAGTGATCATCCACTAGGGACATGTCCACCTATTCTCAGCCACAAGGACGTCATACTCAATAGAATCATCTGGAGTACCACATTGTCTCAACTCTCTCACAGAGGAGAATGATACACCCATCACATGGGCACACCCAAACACTGGGGAACGACTCAAATCTCTAGAGGAGAATGATGCCCCAACCACTGGGGGGTGACTCAACTCTCACATAGAGGAGAACGATGCATATGCCCAACACTAGCCTCCCTCTTAGGTTGACTCAACTCAGTCTCAAAGGATAATGTATCCTGGAGGATGTCTCATGACGCTGCAATCATCAACAATCCCTCTCATCTAGGGAGACATTCTCCACCAGACCAAGTATCTCAGGGAAGTACTCGAACTTTGTCCTGGCAAGCGGTTTGGTGAAGATATCTGCAATCTTCTCATGTGTAGGAAGGTATTGCACGTGTACTTCTTTCCTCAAATAAACATTGATTTTTGTGTCAATGGAAGGATATACTACATTTCTCCATCGTCATTACCTGGTTTGGGGATATTTTCCATGGATGGCATAAAGGTATGTTACAGTGGATTAACTGAATTGATGGAGTATGTGGGACCCTGTTACATTTACAAAGATTGGATACGACTAGTCCAATATACAAAAAGTATGTGAAGATATGGAGTGGATAAAAATTATATACAACTAAAATAAAGGATGATCTATGTATATTGACGGAAGGCCAAAAGTAGCGGGGAAAATTGCAGGGTTTATAAATAGTACATGACCCGCAAACAAAAATTAGAAACCCAATTGCACATTTGAGGGGCGTGAAGTAAACCATGTATTCATATGTGTAATAAAATCAATATCTACAAGGGAAGAGTTGTTGATTGATTACAATTTGAATTGAGTATACCCAAACATTTCTATTATGGGGGCGATACGTATACTATTTTACCCAATGTGTAAGCAATGACTCTTATATTTTATGATTGTCATTTAATGTAATATATTGTCACACATATTGTAAGTTAAAGAAACATTTTAATACATCATGGTTCTTATATTGTGGCAGGGTGATCAGGGTCGAAGGGCACCAAAAATTTCTTATGTCTCAATTAGAATTAACAAAAAAATGTTCAATAACTTTCATATAAAAAATGGTTTTGTTGGCTATATTTAAAAAGGCATCATAAAAATCATCCATTTTTAACGACTAATCACACGAGCCTAGAATTTTATAACAACCTAAAGACTATAATACACAATGTCCACACCAATCACTCCTTATGTTCTTTAGTCACTCTTTTCTTTGATGTTTTTAGCATGCCATGTTTTTGTCCCATGCCTATTCATGAACTAACTTTATTTCACATACATTTGAATTTCTTCTATTTTTTATAATTCTTATATTCACATTGCATTGTTGGAAACAACATTGTCCCATGGTGATAGGGGGGAGGAAACAATATTAGAGAAGTCCACAGACACTACAGAGGAATATCTTATTGATGAAGAAATTTATTCCTCCACCAACCCAGTCCAAACAATAAGGAAGCTTGTGAGAAAATCAAACATCGAACTCACTTCTTTGATTCAGATTCAACCACGGACATAGGAGATAAAGGAAAGAATTAAATCGTTGATGGAAAAAATTCATCGCTATTGGGTAAGAAAGATCTTTAATTATCCCATTTATTTATTTTGGATTTTAATTTTTATACTCTTACAATTTCTTTATAAAAAAACTCTTTATTTTTACAAGATTTTTTGCAGGATTTTGATCCCTAGGATGTACCTACGGAGGTTGATGTTGGTACCAATGTTGTTTCTACACTAGAATAACATCATACAGGTACACTCCCCATGGTCGATGTCTATTTTGGTACTATTTCATTCACTCAGACCAGTACACCCTCCAGGGTCGATGTCGGTACTACACCTGGCCCTGACCAACACATGCAATAATGTGCATGGGATGATGTGGATGCAGAACACGGATTTGCACATTTTGAAGCATGTTTTCCTGGATCTTCTCATGTAACTAGCACAAGAAAAATATTGGTTACCTTTTCGATAAACAATGAGCTCATCCCTATGAAAATAGAAAAGCTTCTAGGTATTTAAGATGTGATATAATTATTATGTACAATCCAATTGAAATTTATGTATAATGTGTGATTATTTTAAACTAATGATAATATCATTTTGCAAGAAACAATACATTTTATAAACACATGAATGACCTAAAATTCGATATCTTTGGGCCCACCATACGCACAAGGTGGAATTCCCAAAATTCCAAGTTAGAAGATGAACTCATTAACAATTTGGTTGGTCTATTCAGTGAGGGATCCTTCAACAAATCTGGAGTCTCCTCAAAAGAAGACACATATTTAAAATATTTGTGGGACCAATATAGGGTTCATCTACAAAATAACCCTAAGTATGAGCATATTCCAATGATTCCTAAGAGGCCGGAGTGAAAGGCCCTACATGAATATGAAAAGGGAATATGCTCTAAAAAGAAGTAAACACACCACCCAACTCAGGAAGGTATGCGACACTTCTAATAATGTAATTATGATGCTTTATCGTCATTGCGACATTTAATTACATATTTGAAACTTTTCGATACAGGTTCCCATACACATCCAAATCCACCAAGGACAAAATATAAAAACATGGGAAACACAAACCTGGCCCAAGTGGTTACTCAAAACTGGTCATACAAATTGTAAGTATAAAAAAATCAATTGCATCCAAATAATATATTGTTAACAATTTTAATTTAATTGCACGGAAGAAGCAAAATTCATGTTCTTATGCAAATTTGCAAGGCTTGGAGTTTAAACAAGCTTCAAAAAAGGAAGACCTCAAGCTTTCTTTCAAGCACGACTTTCAAGCCATGGTTGAACATAGAAAAATCTTGGGGGGGAACACAACCTTTCGACACTCAAACCGACACACATGTAAATAAAATCAATGAATATTATTTATAATTTATTACTTGTACAATCAATTGATTATTATTTCTGGCTATAAAGTAATGTGTTTTTTCTTGTTTTAAGCAGGAAACCAATGAATAAACAAATGTCCCCACTATTGTAACACATCCAAGTGATGGTAGAGTGCCACATAATGAAGGTGGTGTGCATCTCGTTACTAGAGGTATTTCATGTGCTATAAAAAATGTAGTATGGATTACAATTAAAAACATTTAATTAAAAATGGTATATTGATTATAACTTTTCTTGTTTCAACTACATAGCATCTAAAGGATGAGGCTAGACAAGAAGAGGAACATATGGTCACATCTAAAACTACTCTTCTTTCCTCCACTACTCAACTAGGTAAATAACACTCTAATGCTCTTTTTATTAATGAAATACTTGTAATAATAATAAAAAAAAACATCAATTTAACATTTCTTTCTTATTGCAACTGATGATCCGCATCCCCTTTTACAGTAGCTTTGACATCGTGAGTAAACGACCAAGTCATCAATAGGACATGCAGTGGCTAGAACAACTGAAGGGGAAGAAGGAACTAGCGACCTCCTTTCTGAATTCATTTCAAACAGAAAGAAACTGAAAAAGAAATGATTGTACTAGTTATATAATTAGAAACATCATGTACCATATTGTGAAAACATATTTTTAATGATAAAAAATTTTGAGATGAATTATTTTGTGTTTATGATTAATGAATGAATGAATGTTATATGTTAATGAATGATTTCTATATGTTTCTTTATGCACAAAACCACATATGTTTCTTTATGAATCTGTTGGTTTGCTAGTGTCTATGCATGAATCTTAATGTGTTTCTTTCAACTATTTTCTAGTAGATATAGTGGGTATTGGGGAATTGAGAGTGATTTGAGGGGGGAGTGGCCATAAGATATTCCACCTTCATGTGGTTGGCCATGTTCAATAGAGAATAAATTAGGATTTGGATTATATTGGAGCAAACCTCCCTCGATCCAACAAAACAACAACAAAGCCAATGTTGACTTCGTTGTTGCTCCGTCAAATCAAGGGAGGTTTTCTCCAATATTAGACTACTCCAATAAATGATTCTCGAAACCAAGAGGATCTCATTTAGGTATTGATGCACTCAAGTCTTTTTACTTATTACGTAGTCATAAAAAAGTTTGTTAATTTATTTTATTATTTTATTGATTCTTTAAGTGTTGGTTAAATTATTAGAACAACTACTGGAGGAGATATATTGGAGACTATTTAAATGAATGGAATACAAGTACAACCATCGAATATCCAGGTATTTGAGTTCTTATTTCATTTCTAATTTCAATTTTTTTATGCAAATTATTCCTTGAGGGATTCAAGCCAAGGAAATGAATATCCCAAGCACAGAGTTGGATAGATTACCTCTATAAACATTGGTTCCAAAAGAAAACCTAAGTTTATATAAATATGATAAATTCTTTGGCAAGCATTTGTATTCACCATGGATCCTTGTCAATGCACTACTACATCCCCAAAATCCTCTACAATAGATCTCCTTCAGATCCTTAGTTATATGCTACACAATAAAAATAACACCTATCCTTTTTAGCTTGATCCCAACATATCTCCTCCAAAACCATTTCCTACTAATCAATGTTGCAACCATCACCAACTCTCTTCTCATTCCTATGCAAACTATCAAGGAATTAGATAAAAATACCTTACTACTACCCAACACTCCCAACCTGTCAACTCTCCTCAACATGTATTATCTTTCGGCCCATGTAATTTTTTGTCTCATCCCATCCCTTTACCTCCTCCTTTCACTACCCCCTCCATATATGTTCCACCTCAATAGCATCCATCACAACATCCCACCCACCACATGAGTAGAAACCCATACCTAAATCTATCAATTTCTCCCCTCCAACTGTTTCCTCACCCATTCCCAAGATCCTATCACCTCGTGCCTCCACTCCTCCTCATCACCCCATTTCCAAGGAAATATGCATTCCCCCTCATAGGCACAACTAGAAAGGCACTCACACTACTCAAATCCCCACCCCCCACCCCCCAATGCATCATAATTCAATTTGCATAGTCAAAATGCATGTGGAAAATTCTCATATAATAGTTTCTCCTAATCATATACCATCCACTTTTGATTAGAAATGTGCACTTCCTCTAGCTACAATATCCTTTAGAAAATAAATTCAATTCCTATGGTATTCCTTCTATAACAAATTAATAACAATGGTCCAACACCATCTATCAACACAAGAAGCATCCTTCCAGTGATTTCCTCTATAGGTCCAGACATACACTTAATAGCATGCATCACACACTAGCCATCCCTATCACAATTCCTAATATGGGAGGCATTTGAAGACTCCGAAATTTATTTTATGGAAATTTTTTCAGCAACATCAACTAATTAAATATCAATTTTCCCACAACACTTCAACACTCCTCTTCTAGCTACACATATGTACATCATTTTTTTCAGTCAAAATTTGGCATCAAAGTCCCCTTCAACCATGGTCTCCAACACTTTTGTTTTTTCTATAGTGGTTTCACTCTTAAATTGGAAGGAAAATTATGATGATTTCTAACTAAACCATGAGGAATGGATGTGGATAGTTCTGGGTAAAATTCTCCATAAAGTAGCTAGCATATTTAATAATAAATAAATCATGTTGAGAATCTCTGCACTTTTAGATAGGGTTAAATTTGACTTGTTCTTTGAGGATTTTTTTTAAATATTATATAAATGCATTTTCCCAAGTAATAGAACATTTATATTTTCCTTGAGACTTGTAACTTCTCATGTATTTGTTTATGGGGTTATTTTTTTTAATTCTTTTATTACTACTCTAATATTTCGAGTATTGTTTCAAGGTTGGGTGTTTATTGTTATCTTAGTATGTGAGGCTCTTGATCCTCATGTCTAATATATGTTAAAAAGATAAAAATATATATAACAAGAAGTCACATTGTCATTGTATCTCCCCCCCACCAATGGTGGAGTGACGAAAGTTCCTTATAGGAAAATAAATTTCCTCTCCCTTTCATCTAGTGACTCCATATGAGGAACTTTATTTTCTCAACCATAGGGAGAGGGTTAATAAATCAAAGAAATAATTCATCAATTTCTTTGGAATTATGTATTGATTTCATTGGCTTTATCAATTTCTTTGGAATTATGTATTGATTTCATTGGCTTTATGCTCCCCCGTTACCGAATATATTCAAAAGGATAAAAGTGGGGAATCCCTATCTATTTGCTGAAATTTTCACTCATCAAGTCACATACTCTTGGTATGTCTTGAAGCTCTAAAATGTGTAACAAAAAATTAAGAATGATGAATTAGTTGAACCTTTAATGATTAGTTCCAACTACCTTAGCTATGAAGTCTAATGCATAACCAATATGAGTCTTAATGATTGTGGATAAATTTTCCAAGGGCATCCCCTTTTGGAAAAATCCCAAGAGATTAAAAAATGTTAAACTTACATATTAACATTGAGAAGTGAATCTTTATATCAAAGGAAATATCCTTACACACACTATTGCAAGCCGCATACTAAGTCAATAAAATGGATAGATTGCAAGTTGCATTAGCTCAAAGTTGCAAAGATAGTGTGGTTTGACCTAAACAACTTGAATTTTTTCAAATACAAGGGATATATAGGGACATGATTTAATGACTTCTTTGATCCATAATTAATTTACACAACTATCAAAAAGAAATCATCACATTGTAGATACACCAAATAAATTAAGTTAATACAGAAGTAGTTTGTAGCATTACATGAAATGGATAACATGCAGTGAGAAAGCAAATAGTGGATACACATAAGTTTTCTGATAATTAAATCCAATAATTGTAGAAACAATTACATAATATAGGGATCAAATCTCTATGGGTCTATCCTTGTCTTCATCTCTAAAAAATTATTAAATATATAGTCTCTCCTTGTTATGACCATCCTCCTAAAACTAGGAATAGTGTGTCTAACTCCTATTAATTTCCCACTTAAGTGTTATTTGATGGGTCATTAGTTAATTAACAAATATGGTTTCATTATTGTTATGGGATCGATCTAATTGAAAGAACATCCTACTACTATTGTAGTTGTTTTTGTTGTTGTTGATAACAACATTCCCCATGATTTGGAGAAGGTGATGAAGAACATGAAAGGCATTCAAAGAACATACTCTTATGATCTCCCATATTTTCTTCACCTTCCATGTCCTCCTTAGTCTCTTATGTTATAGTAAAAAACACCCTCAACCCTCCCTATGAACCTAAATTGATTGTAGGTTCAGGTAATCTGACGGGGCAACAGTAAATTCAACTGTTGACTTTGGTAATAAAGTCAATTGTTGACTTTTATATTGCACCATCAAATTGTTTGAACCTACAATTGTATCAAGGATGGTCCAACCCTCTTATCCCATGTTGTTGAATTTGTTGCTACCCTATCAGATTTCTTGAACCTACAATTGGGTTGAACCTCCTAGTTTATCTTGCATGCACATGCTATCATTGTTGCCAAGATTGTCTAAGATAATGGGAAATATATTTTCTAAATATTTTGGATTTTATGATTATTTTATCAAGTGAGAACCCAAATAACCCACTATTCCATCCACACAAGATAAGTTTAAGCTTTTATTATTTAATTGTGTGGTGAAACTAGTAATCCTCATCCTCTTCATGTTCCAAGTACTTTGGAACTTCTAGTAAAATAAGTAGTAGAGTTCAACCAACAACACCAACATGAATACCTCAAACACAACACTTGGCCCTATGACTAAGCCTCCCAATGTTTCCATCCTTAGTTCCTTCAAAATATTCTAAACTACTCACCAATTCCTATAAATTGTTGAACAAGAAAGACCATATTATAACAAAAAAACAATGGGCCTAGTTATTTGTTTCTTCTCTGTGCCATTGGGATCGATGTATTCCTCCATGATGGCCAATGCTTATTTTTTTATGTCTCTAAATATCCAAGGAAGAATGCCACACACACATCCATGCATTCAAATGATCAATTAGTAAGCCACCTCCCATGTGTATGTCCATCACAAAACAACCAACCAAGGGTCATCCATATGTTGGTGCAAAATTGGAGGTTATGGTTCTTGTGGCTTGTCCAAAAAAGGGCCCATCGTTGTCTAAAGTGCTTCCATATTCAATATCCATAAGGAGAAGGTATCACTCAAATCATTTCCAATAATTAGAGATAAAGAGGAGATTTGCAACATGAAATAACATCCATGCTTACTACTAACAAGAATACTAACAAATCATTACATTTGTGCACAAATTGATATACTCAAATCACAAACATGTATAAAGAAAATATATAAGAGCCCCATGGAAACCATTTAAAAGTTAAATAAGAACAACATTCATCATTTGAACAATACATAGAACATAAGGAAATAAAGGGATTTTTTCATTACTTTTAGACTATGTGTGCTAAAATACATTACAATAGCCTCACGTAGGAAGTGGGTAGTCTCAGTCACCTACACAACTTCTTCTCTCAGATAGAGGATACTAATGAAAAACAATTATAGAAACCCCCTTTTCCCATGCTCCCCTTAGCCATATAAATATACTACCCACTTTTCCCCTCAAATCATAGACCAATTTAACTACTAACTACTACTCTAACTATGCCTACCTACAATTAGTTAAATATGTCAAATCATAACTATTCTAATTGTGGTGGTGAATCATTCCTCTATCCATTACCTTGTTTGATTCATCTTCCTTGGTCTATGCAACATTATTCTATTTTTTCGATTAGCCCATTACTCTTTTGCGATTCCCAATTAAAATCCTCCCAATTATCCTTTGTAGGTATAGGTTTTACACCTTTATTCTCCGCTACCATATTCTCTAGCTAATTTCATTATTTTTTTTAATATACATGGGTTCATCGGATAACTGATGAACTATCCGACAAACATATCAGTCGAAGGTATGGAACCTCTATTAGATATATTGTTTGTTTGTTGGATATTTGTCATACATATTCATTGAATATCCAACGAACCGTCCGCAAATATATCTGTCGGAGGTATGGCACCTCCATTAGATATACTATTTGGCTGTCGGATATTCAATGTGTTTATGATTGCAGCTTCATGAAACATCCTCTAGGACACGTTCTCCTATGAGACTGAGTTGAGTCGACCTATGAGAGAGCCCATGTGTTGGGTGTGCCCATGATATGGGTGTGTCATTCCTCTCTGAATTGAGATGAGACGATGTGTGCCCCTGTGTGGGGTGAGGATTCCCATGAGATGGGTGTGTCCTTCCTCTCTGGATTGAGATGAAATGATGTGTACCCTTGTGTGGGGTCAAGGTTCCCATGTGATGGGTGTGCGTCAAACTCTAGACTGATTTGTTATGACGTGTGGTCTCATGCCTTGTGGACTCAATTGAGTCAGGATTGAGATGGTACTCCATATGATTCTCCTCTGGACTCAGTGAGATATAGATCTATTGAGTAAGACGTACCTGTGGCTGAGCACAGGTGGAAATTCCCCTAGTGGATGTGTGAGATGCCCTATTATATTGTTTGAGAGTAATATTTACCTGCAACCCTAACTATGATGTAAAGGGTACAGGTTGGCTCTACCATATGCGAAAGATAATTAATGTTTATTGTAATAATTGATTATTTTCTGAGTTATTGAGGATGAACCTATTGTGCCAATAGACACCATTTTTGGTCTGTCCAGTCTAGTATAAATAAAGGTGATTTCCCAATTAAGGAAACATACAAGTCACTTGTCATTTGGAAATTTTAGCAAGTACATTCTATAGGGCTGAAGTGTGCACCTCTCATGGGCGCAAGTTTCAAATTTGTAGAGGACCCTCTTGTGTGCATTAGGGTTTCATGGTTGGAGGATCTTCTCTTGAGAATATAGCAAAGGATTGTTGGGTTTTTCTCCCTTGCCGAGAAGGGTTTTCCCAAGATATTTCTTGTTTTCTTGTGCATGGTATTTCTTCTTGTGATCTTGGTTATTATAGCAATTGTGAATGGTGTAGCTACATCTATTTATGGTTCAAGTAAATGAAAAAATAAAATAAATCTTGCTTGAGCCAAGCATAGTGAAAATTCAACATGGAATCAGAGCATAGGTCTTGAAGAATTCATTGATCAAGCTTCTAGCAGTTGTCCTTTCTCTTTTTCATATTCGTACGACCTTCTAGGGTATCCATAAATCTGTACGACCCCCTCCTTTTTGGGTGTTCCAACACTTAATACTAAAAATTTGGGGCTAAAAATTACATAGGGGTGTATGGCCCCCCTCAGCGCACCTCCAACAACTCTTATATTTCAATTCCGAGAATTTTGGATTTTTTGCCCTAGGGTTTCACAATTTTCCACAGAAAATTCAGATTTAGGGTTTCTCCAGCTCATTTAAGAAGATTTTCATCTCACCAGTGTTCTTATGACTTTCAAGTCTTATTTTTAGCAGTCATAAGCCCAACAAAACCTAATATTTCTAACTTATCCTAGCTGTTAGGTTTCCTAGCCCAGTTGGTAACGGTTTGTGAAGAATCTGAAAATATGATGAATGGAACTATGTTGGAAGATAGGCTTGAGGAATCAATAAAATTCAGAATACATGAAGAATATTGGAAGACAGATCCAAAGACACATCAGAGATATGAAGACACCAAAGATGAATCCTTCCTCTTCATATCATCACTCTTAGGTATGCACTTGTATATATTATTTGTATCATTGTCATGAGGGTACTTGTAGGAGGAAGGAACCTTTGCTGCAATCGTGGATCCAGAAGGATCTCAGTGCATTCAAAGGAACAACACACTGGAAGTGAACAATCTAGGTTTGACAGTTTCAATTATCATGCCTTTAACCTACATTTCTAAGTTTGTTACATTACAAGTAGGTGTTGTAGTTGTGACAACAATCCTTAAATTGTTTTGATTCTAGAGATGTACTCATTATTATCCTCTAGGAGATATTTTTGTCTTGTTTCTTTTTGTTTGTTTTCTTGTTCCAGGAAGGTTAACAACAAAGGAATATTTTTATCCTTCAGACTTCGGAGGGAGTGACTTGACCCAGAGGGATTCAAAACTATTTAAGAAGGAGGAAGAATAGAACCATCATTGAAGTAACCAAATAAATGATACATGATCATCATCCACCTATGATTCTATGGGCAGAAGCATCCATGAAAATGGTATATGGTCAGAACATGAGTCCTTGCCGGATTTTGAAGAACATGACTCCTGAAAAATCCTTCACCAGAATGAAGCCTGAGGTAGGACACTTCAGGATATTTGGGTGTCCAATATATCTTCATGTACCCAAAGAAAAGAGATCCAAGCTAGACCCCTCAGGAATAAAGGGTACATTTATGGGATACAATGAATCTTCAAAGGATTACCGAATCTACATCCCTGGTCAGAGATAGATTGAGGTAAGAAGAGATGTCATATTTGAAGAAGAGATAGCCTTTTGAAGATCCATATAATATCAGATAGATATTGACAGCAAGACAATACCTTCTCCCCCTTCCACAGTTCAGAGAGAGACAACCATTATTACAGTTGATCAAGTTGTTCCAATTGTTGTACACACCGACTACACTGAGAGGGGGGGGGTGAACAGTGTAGGGCTCTTTTTCCCAAAACTACTTGATTAACAATCACCATTAACTCATTACTCATTGCTATAATTTATAACCAGTTAAATGTCAACACATATCAACAACATATATTAGGAATATATCATCAACAAGTCATCACCACAAGGAACACAAAACACACAAGATGTATGTACAATTTTCTTTTTATTACGGACTACAATCCTTGGGGTTTTTCAGCAACAACTGAATAGAGTAAAACTCTACAAGAGCACCAGCTCTATAATGAAAGACTCAACTTACACCCTCAACACCAACTGATATGAGGCAACAATCCTCAACAGATATCAATCTGTACCATAAACAAGTGCATGAACCATGCACCAACATGTGCCAAACAACATGTAATCAACATGTACCATAAACAAGTTCATCCAACCATGTACCAAGTATATACCAATAATGTTTCAAATACTCATCAACTATGACTCGTCAATATTTACCAACATCATCAACTATGCACCTCATGTATGTGCCAACTCATCAACTGCTTGTCTCAACCATGACTAGTTTTGGATTAGTCAACAACCCTAACTTGAAATAATCATAACTTTGTACCTGTAATGAATAAATATCTGAAACTGATACAAAATTTTCTTCAATGTGTTCTATGCAATTCCTCCAGGTGTCACTACTTGTGACCTCTCATAAAATGAGTTATAGAAAAAATGGCACACCTTGCTGATTTTTGGCTTGTTCTAGAGAGCGACCTTGTGGAGCGTGCCCCACACAGAATATTTGTTGAATTGATATGAAAATATTACAAAACATACTAAATACTTAAATATAACCAACACAATTGGTTTCACTTAATTTGGATCTATTATGAAGAAGTTATGACGTTTTTACCCAAAACACCTGTTTTAGACTAGTTTCAGGACTAGCCACAAACCCTATTTTCCACGGAGTGTATCTCCAAAAATAAAACGACCCACAAGTTGAATGTTTTACCAAATATACTTGGATATTTTTCCTCAATGTCATATCAATCTCACGGTCTGAATCATTATAGAAAAAAATTTATTGCGAAAATGGTGAGATGACCTGTAAATAACATACCTTAGAAAGCATCATGAAAATAATTTATCCTCCCTTGAATTTCAACCCTCTTTTCTTCACCTTCCTTATGAAATTAGTCTTCTATATCATTTGGTTACCTCAGTCACCTATATATCTTCAATATTCTCAAGTTTTCCACACCAAAAATTATTAAGAAGCTCTCACAAGAAGCTCTCCATCAATTCTCCAAAAGATATTCTCACAAGAAGCTCTCCATTGATCCACAAAAAAGATGATCTACAAGAAACCATTGCTATCTTATTTATACTTTCATCCTCTAGGTCACTTAACCCATTTTTAGGTCACTTAACCCATTTCTAGGTCACTTAACCTATTTTCCTTATTT
>JZKD02S2218298.1:158697-169142 GCA_000966675.3 Picea glauca
TATATATATATATATATATATATATTAGAAATAGAATTATTTGTATATATTGTGCATATGATAAGTAGAGTTATTTTATAAGTATTAATTAGTTAAACTACAGATATATATTAGATGTTTGTATATTTGTTAGCGATTGTCGTTTATTAGATCCTTGTTTTTCCTTTAGTTTTTTTTTTCTTTCTTTAGGACTTAGATCAGTCAACGGAGCCGCTAAATCCGTCGGAGTGAATTAATCCAAATGGCTTGGGTTAATTGGACAACCCCGGACCGGATTCACTCCTCGAGTTGACGAGCGGTCAATTTCGCCCGTCAACAAATGGCGCTAGAAGGAGGGCCTGAAAACTATTAATGGCACGAGAAGGTTGTAAGACTCCTCCCCCACCTACCCGCTCACCTATAGTAACTAGAAGTCATTCAAATGACAACATTGTCCCTCAAACAACAACCACATCAAACAACGATCTACAGATCATGGTTGAACTAGTAACTCCAAATCCTTCGAGTGGTGATATATAAGAGATTGTTCATCAATCTCTCATAAGATTGCACGGCGCCTTAGCCCATATAAGACAACCAAACCGACCTTTGAATCAACCATTAGACTTCTCTGATATCAGAGAACAACTTATAGGTACTGACCTTACCTTAAACCCTACAGATCCAATCCTCACTCCTGCAGCAGGAGGATCTGGTATTCCACCTTCACCACCTCCTTCATCTCCTTCTTCTTCTGGAGAAGAATCCTCTGACGAAGGCAGTTCCTCATCCCGACCTTCGAAACCACCCACACCTATGGCCAATGTGAAAAATCCCACCAGACCCTGGCTTGACCAAGATGCAGTGGCCATACCTGGGCCTCAACATCCTTTGCCGAAACACCCAGAGAAATGGCTCCCTAAGTTTGACCCAGACTCCAAACAGATCGTTGAAGATCACATCAAAAAGTTTATGCTAGCCATTAGACTCCATAGTGTTGAGCACGAAGACGCAATATGTAGATTGTTTCCCTACACCTTTGAAGGCAATGCCTCTACCTAGTACTTTTCCCAATAGCCCCACACCATCGTGTCATGGGAGAAATTTGAATCTTGTTTCCTTGAGAAGTTTGGAGATGACAAGTCTTATGAAGTTCTAGTCATGGAGATTTCTAGTCTAAAAATGAACCCCAAAGAAAAGATCAAAGACTTTAATCAAAGGTTCTTGACACTAAAGAACTGAATCCCCACATATTTGATGCCTGCCGAGAATATTATTGCCACATACTACACAAAAGCATTACATCAAAACATAGCCATTTGGGTAAAGAGATCCAAGAAATCCATGCTATTAGAATCCTTTGAAGAGGCTAGTCAGATCAAGAAAGACATTCTCAGTTTAAAAGACACTACTAGCAACGAGATAGAGACTAGTTCATCTTCCAAAAAGAAAATCGAAATCCTTCCTAGACCTTCCCAAAACAAGGCTCAACCTGAGAGTTCGGATTTAGAAAACTTACAGAAAGTCGTTCAGAAATTGTCCAATCAAGTTATAGATTTGAAAAGGTCGGCTGAAGAAACTTCTTCGAGCAAAGGGCCCTACAAACCCCCTTTTAGGAAGCCTTTTCCCACCAACCGACCTAATTAAAATACTAAAGGCCTAAATCTAGAAAGCCTGCAATTTTCTATTCAAATGATCCTAGAAGCACATGATAACTTGATTCCTCCCAAGATTCCTGAAGAAGTATTTGAACAAGAGACGGTAGAAATCCTCTCCAAATATTTTCGGATAGCATTTTTCAAGCTAATTTCGAAACAATGCATCCTTACAATACTAGGAGCAAGACAACAAATAAGCCTTCTTCCGAAATAACGATGACTTTGCCTAAAAAATAGTCTAAATCAACTGAGACTAAACAGAATTCAGTAAACCCAAGTTTAAATTATGATTTGGTTGAAGATCTAAAAAAGATTAGGGCTAACATTTCTGTTTACAAATTATTAAAATTCCCTTTTCTTCTGCAAGATATTGCAAAGAATAGCAAAAATAGCAATCCAAACAGCAACAAAGGTGTTCAAAACAGCCCCAAAATTCCTCAAAATGCCTCCACCAAAACTACATCCGAGCCTCATGATAAAAGAGACCTTCCTGTAAATAATGTAACAAATGTAGATAAGCCAGTTTCAGAGGTTGCAAGTAAAAAACAACAAAATTCCACCGTTAATACTCGCAGAAATGTCCCTCCATTTTTGTTGACTTTTGAAAATTTCAATAAGAATGTACATAATTGTATGGTAGATTCGGTTGCGTCATCTAACTTAATGCCTTGGTCAGTTTTTCAAAATATTAATGCCGAAGTTCAACCATCCAAATTGAAAATTATCCAGCTTGATCAAACTAGTGTTAAAGTGATAGGCGGATTAAGAAATGTGCTTATAAGATTTTCGTCTAATCCTAAAGTTCATCAAGTGATTGATATCATTGTCGTAGATATTCCAAAATTTTATGGTTTGTTTTTAAGTAGAGACTAGTCGGAACAATTACACGGTTATTTTGCAACAGATTGGTCTCACTTGTGGCTACCCGAGAATGGAAATCCCAACAGAATTAAGGTAAATCGTGAACGTTATCTTAAGTTCACGGTGACTGATTTAAATGATCCCAGTGAACCATTCACTCCTTCTGCCAATTCGCCTGAAATAAAGGGGATGGATACTTTTTTCGGCAATTTCATGGACGAAACTTCTACCATCACTGACCCGGAAAAACAATCTGAAGTTATGACATGCATGCAAACAAAAGCCTTCTCTCAGTGGTCACATGCAATCGAAGAAAATCAAATATGGTCTCTTTACTTTGATGGGTCAAAATCTAAAGAAGGAGTTGGTGCAGGGTGCATGCTCATCGATCCAGCAGGTAACAAGACTCTGATTGCTTGCCAGTTAGAATTTGAATGTACAAACAATACAGCTGAATATGAGGCACTCCTGCAAGGCCTCAGAAAAGAATTAGATCTAAAAATTCAAAATTTGACTGTCTTTGGTGATTCGGAAATCATGGTTAGACAGGTAAAAAATTCTATCCATTGTTTATCTCTGCACCTTAAAAGCTATCAAACTGAGGTATGGAATTTGATGAACAAGTTTTCTGCATTTAACATAAATTCTATTCCTAGATTGAATAATTCGGAAGTTGATTTGTTAGCTAACGTCACTTCAAAACTTTTTCCTGCAGAAGGCTTATCTCCGAATGTATTTACCGTCGAACTGTTGTTCAGACTGTCCGTCCCAGACAACATCACGAATTTGAGAGTCTTCGATGACGATCAATAGATTATAAGTTTTCTGCATATGGAAGAAAATTTTTAGGGCGCGGTGATCGACGAAGGTACCCATGATGAAAATCTTCATAAATTTATGATAATACCAGATCTGAGATCTCCAGAATCTTCATCAAACATGGCAAACTCTATCCTGAAATATGTGGTTAGATTAGAAAAAATTTATGATCTTCACGACAAGTTCAGAAAATCTGTGAACTGTAAAATGAATAGTTCCTCCTTGATGCATGAAAAAGTAAATTTGGGAACTAAAGACAATCCACAGTGCATTAATTTAGGGTTGGGGTGTTCTAAGCAAGAAAAAGTAGCATTTATTAAGTTGTTTAAGGAATTCAAAGATGTTTTTTATTGGATGTACGATGACCTAAAAACCTTTGTTCCTAACATCATACAACACGTTATTCCCATGAAACCCCAAACCCAACCTTTTCAACAAAATTTAAGGAAAATGCACCCAAAACTCGAACCAACGGTCAAGAAGGAATTAAACAAACTCTTGAACGCTAAGATAATTTGTCCAGTTAGGCACACACAATGGGTCTCTAATCTTGTCCCTGTTAGAAAGAAGAGTGGTGAAATCCGACTATGTGTCGATTTCCGAAATCTTAACTGAGTGTCTGATAAAGACAACTACCCTGTCCCTCCCATGGAATAGATCCTTCAACAGGTATCTTGTTCTGAAATATTATCCTTGTTGGATGGTTTTTCAGGGTACAACCAAGTCCTTATATCTCCCTCAAACCAGCTCAAAACTACTTTTTGTACTCCATGGGGCACCTATGCTTATAGAAAGATGCCCTTTGGACTCATAAACGTCGGTGCCACTTTCCAGAGAGAGATGGACATCGCTTTCTGAGGCTTAATCAATCAATCTGTAGTAGTTTACCTAGATGACGTCACTATCTTCTCGAAAAATAAAGAAGATCATCTAGCTCATTTAAGATCCGTTCTACAACGATGTCGTAAGTACATCATTTCTTTGAATCCTAAAAAATCTATCTTCGCGGTAGAACAAGGTAAGCTCCTCAGATTCATTGTATTGAGCGAAGGGATGATTATCGACCCTAAAAGAACTCAAGTCATTTCGAAACTACCCCCTCCCTCGTCAAAAAAGTCCATGCAATCTTTCTTAGATCAAATAAACTTTGTTAGGAGATTTGTCCCCAACTTTTCAGAAATGGTGAGACCATTACAAAACTTAATAAAAAAGGATGTACAGTACCATTGGGGACCTTTAGAAAGCTAATCTTTTGATTCAATAAAAAAGGCCATAATAGACGCTCCTTCTCTAATGAGCCTCGATTTTTTGCAAGACTTCACCCTCTACATGTTTGCCTCCGACCGATCTTACGTTGCTATCCTAACTCAAAAGAATGCTGAAAACAACGAGGTCCCAATCACCTTTATGAGTTCATCCTTCAAGGGGGAGGAACTTAATTACCCAGCAGTAGATCAGAAAGCCTATGTTGTTTTCAAAGTAGTAAACACTTCCGATCTTATCTATTGAAATCTAGGACGAAAATCATTGTCCCTTACCCGACCATCAGAAATTTGTTAGTACAGAAAGAACTAGGCGAAAAAAGGGCAAACTGCATCACATCCTTGCAAGAATATGACATAGAAATCACCCCAGCACAAATAGTAAGAGGCCAAAGTTTATGCAAGTTGGTCGTCGATTCAGTTGTAGAACAGTAAGAAGAAACTGATATGTTAAATCCAGGACAACACTATCAAAATCAAATCTGTTGTGCGCAAAACCCTGATAGTTCCTAGTATGATGACATAAAATTTTGTCTTATACACGGATCAACTCCCCGTCACCTTGATCCCACAAAAAGGAGAGCACTAAGATTAAAATATTCTTCTTTTCAACTGATTAATGGTATTTTGTTCCGTCAAAATTTTGATGGAGTACTTATGCACTGCCTTGAAAAGGATGAAGCAGAAAAAGTCTTATTGGAATTGC
This sequence comes from Picea glauca, assembly GCA_000966675.3. Classification (NCBI taxonomy): domain Eukaryota; kingdom Viridiplantae; phylum Streptophyta; class Pinopsida; order Pinales; family Pinaceae; genus Picea; species Picea glauca. The sequence continues at coordinate 163,983 of JZKD02S2218298.1, forward strand.
ATGCAGGAGAAGTTGGTGGGCATTTCGGTGGAGACACGACTGCCCATAAAGTATTAAGAGCAGGTTATTACTGGCCTACCCTTTTTAAAGACGCTCATGCTTTATGTCGCAAGTGTGTGATTTGTCAAAAAGCATCTGGACGGATACAGAAACCAGCTTTCCCTTTGCAACCAGTTTCGGTAGACTCCCCTTTTCAGCAGTGGGGTCTGGATATTATAGGCCCAATCAATCCACCATCCTTGCAGCATCATAAATATATCATAACAGCCATAGATTACTTCACCAGGTGGTCTGAGATTGCCCCATTAAAATTTGTAAATACCAGCCAGGTAATATCCTTCTTGAATTCAAATATTATTACTCATTTCGATATCCCTGAATGCCTGGTATTTGATAATGCTTATTATTTTTCGTCTCTTGAAATGAGTGATTTCGCTCTATAAAAAAGAATTAAATTAAAGTACTATGCCAGCTATTACCCCCAAGGCAACGGTTTGGCAGAATCAACTAATAAAAATTTGATCAAAATTATCAAGAGAACGGTCTTCGAAAACCATAAAAATTGGCATAACGCATTGTTAAACGCAATCTGGGCTGATAGAGTAACTCCTAAAACTGTTGTGGGTAACTCACCTTTCTTTCTCGTTTACGGAAGGGAGGTGATTCTTCCACCACATGTCCTTCTTCCATCTCTGCAGTTATTGCAGAAAGTACAGGAAGAATATTGTCCCCCTTTGGAGAGTCGAATTAACGCTTTGTTAAAATTGGAAGAAGTGAGGGCTCAAGCAAAACAAAAATTGGATCAACATCAACTCATTGTTAAAAAATGGTTTGATTCCAATTCTGCCTCTGACAGAAATTTTGAGGTATGTGACCTTGTCCTAAAATGGGACAAACCTCATGAGGGAAAAGGAGAGCATACTAAGTTTCATAACTTGTGGTTGGGACCATTTTTAATTACTGAGAAATCGGGTCCCAGTTCCTTCTGATTACAGAATTTAGAGGGACAGTCAGACACCTTTCCGGTGAATGGCCAAGCTCTAAAAAGGTACTTTTCTTGATGACGCTCCCATGCACACTGTGTAAATATTTTATGTTTTGTTTGTTGTTTGTTTTTCTTTGCTGGTTTGTTTTGATTTTTCCTTTATGCTTATCGGTCTTTCTTTTTGAAACACACATGCCTGCATCACGGGCTAGTTCAGACGAAGAGAACCAAAAAATTTCCCCTCCAAAATGACTGTTGAAAGTTGTTTAAACATCAATTGTGGTATTTCTCTGAGTTTGCAGCCATGTTGAAGATAACTTGTTGTTTGAAAAGTGTTTCTTGATTTCAATCTGCAACTGAAGGTATTCACAACCATCCATAAAAATTCTTTTTACGTTGTCCATGTTCCTTAAGAGAACAACTCAAAGATGTCTCCCTGCTCTTGAAAGTCAGTTTTATTAACAAACTATTTCTAAATCTTGATGAAGGACAGCTAAGAAATTTCTTCAAGGTCTATGACATACTAATATGTGTTAAAAAGCTAGAATTTTCAGCGTCACCCGGCTCTATTAAATATCTTTAAAAAACTAAATAAATTTTCAGAGAGCTGTGGGAAGTGCTTCTAAACCCACTAGGATATTGAACAGGTCTGCTGGAAGCAGGTAAATGCATGCATGAAGACAAGATAACTTTGTCGGGGTACTGAACAGGCCCGCTGGCAGCAAAGCAATGTCAAGTATAAGAAAATTCTCAGATATGGATTCTGTTTTGACCTTAAATGTCCTTCGTTCTAATCTGGAACTTCATGACAGGATATAGATATCGGAGTGAGTTTATTGACATCCCTGTCGAGGCTATGGATGCCTGCTGGAAGTAGTGGCCCTCTCAATAGTATTGAATATTTTAACTTTAATATCGTGACTCTCTTCTGTTAAGATTGTTGTCAGTTTTCGTCTCTTTAAAAATAGCAGTTGTCTGAAACTGGAATGCATTATAATTATTTACGATGTTTAGACAACTTTTTGGTTGTTTTCGATTTGAAGTTTTTTCTGATTATCCTAATCTAAACTCATCATTTGGCAAAGATAACTGCTTCTCCCAACGTGTCACCATTGTTGGCAGCAATAATATAATTTCTATTGTTCGTAAAATGCCTACACAGGGTCTCTAAATTTCCATTACTCGTCATGAGCATTCTCACTAAACGACACTGGTCACTTGTCTCTTTTTACATATCTTCTTTTCGATTTTTTGTTTTCATGACTGTAAGCATGAAAACTCGTGGCTGGAATTGACATTTTTGTTTCGATTTGTGATTAAAGGAAGACTGCTCATGTGGTTTATTATAGAATTGTCATATTTTTTCTATGAACATGTTGTCCTCCTTGTTTATGACCCTTTTGGTTCTAAGCATGCCTTGGTTGCATAATCCCAAGACCTCCATTCATTAATATTGATATTGACGGATTTTTTATTCATGAAACTTTGAATTATTCAATTTTTATTCGATGCACTTACCTTTGTAATTAATCTATGAATGTGCGTATTTTGTTTGTCAAAGTTCTTTGATCCTAATATGTACCCAATGCCAAGGTGGCATATGAAGTACAGCATGCCATTACTCCTGAGTATGGTCTCGGGCTTCACGATTTTGCTCCCATGCATGGTGATTAACGCCTCTGCCCACCGTTTGAACTGTCATAGCATTGTTTTGATAAGGCTCGGGGTCATGGCTCTGTGGCTTTTTATCAAACCCTAACTGTGAGTTCTGTGTTGATTCCCTTCCATTCACGATGGCTCCAGTGGTAAGGATCGAGCCGAATGGCATCCAAACCCTGCTATCATATGATAACACCAGGGACGATTTAGAAAGGAACGGTTGGCATTTGTTCATCAAAAAATTTAAGGGTTTCAACCTTCGAGTTGCCCAAGATTTTTCCTTGACCTTCAATGGTTGCAGCGCAAAGATAGGTGATGTGCAGTTAGAAGTAATGGAAGAGTTCTTAAGCCAAGCCACGGGTTTTCCAGTTGTCGGGCATAAATGGTTCAAGAATCCAAAAGTTGAAGAGGTCCCCTGGACTTTGATGTTCACCTCACAAAAAATTACTAGTTGTGATCGAGGTATGCAAGTCTCATCCTTAAAACCTAGGTGGCATGATCTACTTGCTATTGTGAAGCAATTCATTATGTGTGAAGGAAGATTCATATTAGTTTTCCTGTATCATCTGCGCTTGCTTATGAGTTTCATTGGCTTCCCATTAAATATGCCCTACTTCCTGCTTAGAAGTCTGTATAAGATGGGTAAAAGGTTTAGGAAACAGAGGTTAGATTCAAGTTTATTCGACCATGGGCTTATTAAAATTATCCTTGTACACCAGTTACAGTCCCAAAACGACTATTGAGATTCATTTATCATACGAAATGGTTTTGGAAACCATGAATTGGGACAGGTCGATAAGCCAGTTATCGTGGAAACCCTTGTGAAACCTACCTTCTTTTCACCACCGCTCCAGGCCTGTGATATTTCCCCTAACAATGAACTCCCTAGCTACCCTAATGTTATCCAACAGGACAATCGACCTATCTCAGAACCAAAGAGTTGCACTAAAACTGTTATGAAACCTACAGGGAAGAAGTACAAGGGCGGAGTCGATGTTAATTTCAAGAATAAAAGGGTTGGTTATTTGATTTCACGAAGTGTTCGGAATAAAATCAAACCATGTGCAGACACAAACAACATGATTTAAGTAAGTGAAGACTCAGATTCAGAAATTGAGAAATTTTTGGCTGAAGAAGATCCTGTGTCATACGGGCTCTATCCTGACACACCCTATGACTATGTAAACAACCTCCCTTCGTATCTAAAGGATAACACGGAATTCTTGGGCATTCAACTCTGTGATAATCCTACCTTTCGCATGGACGATTCTCCAACCCTTAATGCTGTCAGTGCCAATGCACAGTCCCTACAGCCATAGTGTGATGAGTGTCGATCATGGATCGATAGGTACTATACTGATGTGCCTTTGCTACAGTCCCAACTTAAGTCTTTAAGAGACTAAGTCAACAGGTTGACAAATGAAAACACCAGACTCAAGTCCATCATCCAAGGGAAGGAGAAACGATTGAAAACTACAGGTCGTGTCATTTTCAAGAATGTAGAGGCAGCAACAACTATCATAAACTCCAAGATTTATTGATATGTTTTAATTCCATGATTTGAGGATGATTAAGGATTCCATGATTTCCAAGAAGATATGAGGCACTATTGAGATCTCCTAGCCATATCTGTTATCCATTTTGATAGACAAAATTAGACTCTTGATAGTTTTGATATCTAATGAAATCAGGGAGGTTGCATCCCCCATATTTTCTAAACAGATTTTATATTATCAACAGGAAACAGTTTTGTTTCCTGGAACCTATATAAGCATGTTATTTTGTAAACATTAGATCATCTCAGCCTGGGGCAAGACTATGGATGTTTCACTATAGACTTGAATGGAATATAATACATGTCACAGCTTTAGCTTTTCTATATAATGTTTTTATTCAAGTCATGCTTATTTCAATTTGTTAATAGATTATGATTGCTTTTGTCATCGTGGTTTATTATCAGTTGATATGATTAAAGATTATATACTGTCCATATTTTTATGTCCCAGATATAACACATAGTAATCATTCGTTCAATTTGAATTAAGAAATTTTCTTCTAATTTTGATTAAAACGTTTATACGCAAGTTCTCATAGCAAGAATTATTTTGTTGTGGCTGCTTGTAAAATTATAAGATTACTATGACTGCATCTACTATGTGTTATGTTATTACGATTCAAACTCCATCATTGCTGCTTCACATTTATTAGCAACAATTTCAGGATCTGTCCCAGGTTTACCTCGTCAGATAAGGTGACTGTATGCTACACATCGAACATATATTGGATGCAACAACAGGTCAGCCTATTATTTGATTTCATTAGCATAATAAATATAGAAGTTCCCTGTAGTTAAAACAATTTTTACCATCTGTTATTTCTTTTGTTTAATTAGACAGTTTGATATTCGATTTCTTTTATATAAACATTATAAGAAAACAAATCTAAAAGATTAGATAATAGCTTTACTGTTGTTTAAAAAATCAATTTACATTCGATTTTCAAAGATTTAGATTAAA
>JZKD02S2218298.1:169246-185050 GCA_000966675.3 Picea glauca
ATTTTATAAGTATTAATTAGTTAAACTACAGATATATATTAGATGTTTGTATATTTGTTAGCAATTGTCGTTTATTAGATCCTTGTTTTTCCTTTAGTTTTTTTTTTGCTTTCTTTAGGACTTAGATCAGTCAACGGAGCCACTAAACCCGTCGGAGTGAATTAATCCAAATGGTTTGGGTTAATTGGACAACCTCGGACCGGATTCACTCCTCCAGTTGACAAGCGGTCAATTTCGCCCGTCAACACCTAGGAAGACAAGCTCAAAAAAAAGGTATGGACATTAAGGATAGTGAAAGCCAGATGTGTGCTTGAAGAATTTGATTTCATAGAACTGGTCACCTTGTTCACTAAGATATTTGATTCAAAACATTGACTCACTGAGGTTAAGGAAAGTAGAAGAACACTTGTCCCTTTAATACCAAATAATTTCATAAGGATGTTATGTCTTCCAACACTAGACAAGGTCTTTAAGCTTCCTAAAGAAGATTATGTCTTGGGATCTCAAGGTGGTGGAATTGGTTTTCTCAAGGAATTCTTGGTCCATCCCCTGGTGGGATCCTTGAACATCATCAAAATAAACAAATGCATGTTGTCTCAGTCATTTAAATAATTTACTTGGATTTTCGCATGACTGGTGGGTAAAAACTCAACATAGTATGTCCCAAGGTATGTTCTATATGTACTCCATTACTCAGTAGAGTAGGTGTCATCTTCGATTGAGACCAGGTTATCTTGAACAAGATTTCCCATGAATTGTCTAGTTTCATTCAGACTAAGAGGTTCTACATGACATCTTACTTGGTTCTTTCTCTTGTTTATTGTAATACATTTTAGGGCATGCCCCTATGGGGTAATGTCATTTTTGAAGAAGATCCCACTCAATTTTGGTACCCCAAACTATGGAATCACGAGGCCCCATTTTATTTTTACCAAATCAAAGATTCCTTCCTCAAGGAGTGCAGAAGCATGCTCATAAGGACAAAGGCAGACAAGGTGACAGAGGCATGCATGCAATTTCTTAGGGGGGAAGGAGTGTGTGTATTTGAAGAGAATTTCACATACATAAGGCTATTTGGATTCAAATGGAAGCCCCTCTTATTCCTCGGTTTGTGTGTGATAGATTTTTAGTGTATTATTTTTCTATATAGTACAGAACATGGTCCTTGTTATTTGATAAGAAGAGGAAAAAACAATTCATTCACATGCCCTTCAATATTGTTGATATTATTGTCAAAAGTTCATCAATTCTGACTGAGATGGTAGGATTCTTCAAGTCCTTTAATATGAAAAAATATTAACCTTACAATGGTTTTGATCTGGAAGGTATTTTCACAGATCATATGGTATCAATTGGTTACACCTCATTTTTTAATAGGGTGCAAATTATGGAAGGAGGTGATGGAAATGACGACTCTCATTTTGGGGCCAATATTACAACTACCAGAAGCAAAAATATGCCCAATAATAAGAAGAAATATACCCATGAAGATGCACATACATGGATACGTTCAAATATTGGTGCAATAGAGGTCTCTCTACTATAGAATACAAGAAATCACAACATAGAAAAAGAGGAAAATCTACAACCAATTCTAAGGGTGGCATAGTCTATCACCCCCATAAAAGATCCTCTTCAAAGACAAAAGAGTCAAGAGATTAATGTCAACAGAAGAGAGAGTAATGAGGGATGTGAAGGTGATGGAGATAGTGGGGACCCCCATCGATACCAATTGGAGTAAGCACATTTTGTTTCTCTTGCTTCCAAAAGAAAAATGAACCCAAGCAAAGGTGTTTCTCCAGACTCTAATGGTTCAAAATTGAACACAGATGACATGGAATTTGATGAAGCAAGTAGCATGCATGCATGTGTTGCAATAAAAATAACATAGAATAAGTTGATAGTAGAGGATTTGTCTTAGGAGGGGATAACTATTTTTGAGGAAGATTATTTGACTCTTCATCACACCAAGTATGATAAATAGTCTAAGAAGATCTGTATCGAAAGAGTTAATATGAAGGATGAAAAGGTGATGAGAAAATGAAGCTATGAAATTGAATTCAAGGGATTGAATCCTTCAGGGGTTCTCAAGTTTCATCAGGCTACAGGTGAGGTGTTATCTCACTCAATAACAAAATAGGAGGCGAAGAATGAGAGATTGAAAAATATGGTAAGGGAAATTGAAGATGCCCTTAGACCAAAGCCATTATTTTCAAGTCCATTATCTATGATAGTCCCTAAATAATCCCTTGAATAAATGGCTATATGGAACTCCAAATTCACCAGAGCTACACAAATATTCATGGTATCAGAAGATATGTGGATGAAAACATTGATAGAAGATTCAACATTATTCAAGAATATTGGGAAATTGTTGTAGAAGCAGGTGTCATAATCGAAAGGATTCATGCTCTTAGAGAGTATCTACAAAAGGATCTCCATAATGAAAAGAATTTTTATAAGAATGCAATAAAAACATTTGCGGAAAGAATATTCAATAAGGACAATATTATAAGACAGAAGTAGAACCTTCCTTCTAAAGGTAGGTTAAGGAAAATATAAGTTGGTTGGTTGGGGAGAGTAGATACTCTCCACCAATTGAGTGTTGCCTATGATTCTATGGAGGAAAATAAGAGTGCATTGTTTTTAAAATCTCTTGAAATTATAAAGGAACTAGAATGTCCACTTTTGATAAAGGACTCAATGTTGTTAAACAAAGATCAAGTGGAAGCAAAACTAAGTGTAATGAGGGTCACATGGGGAATAGAGTTTGATGACCTCACAAACTTTCCAGGAGAAGAAATCCGATGGTGGTTGGTCATCTTCACGAGTGAGAATGAATATCAATCATCCATAGTGCAACAACAATGGGACATGTTGAAGAACATCGAGGATGAGTTGTTCAGAATTAGGGTGAAACAAGACATAATCGTACCATAGTTATGAAAATATATTCAAGAATGGTTGAAAGGTGCATTAGAAGCAATAACTAACCCATAGTAATATTGAATATTAAAAAAATGGTTATAATAGTTCTGGTTGATATGCTCCTCCTTATTTAAAGAATAAAAAAGAAGTCGCAAGCACCGTTCCTTGCTTCTATTTTTGTGAGTACAAGCATTGTTTGAACAATTTCCCTCATTTTAATTCTTAGTTTACAAACCATCCAGTCTTGTCATTCAAATTTTGTTTGTGAGACCAACTTTTAAATGCTTATTTTTGTCTTCCAAGTTACCTCTGCTTGATATATTGTCTAGGAGAGACCCATCCTAGCCCACTAGGGAGAACAAATTTCTTATTTCTCATTTAAATATCATGAATATTGCATAGTGTCAATTGTTGCACAAATTTTATTTGATATCGAATAGTTAATTTGTACTTATTCTTTAAAATTCCACAGAGATCTATCTTAAATTTTGTGGTTTCAAACTTCTAGTTAAGCATGAAATCTCAAGAATGAGATTCCTTTGCATCCCTATGATATGAATATTTCTAAATAATTTAAATTTCTATGAAAAGGACCATCCTTACTTCTCTTTGTTATGTTTGTTTTGCCTCAGATGTATCATGTTATATTACCATGATATGGAAATGGATATGTATAATAGTAGAAACTGTTGTTACTTTCTTTATGATTTAAAGTTATTAATTTTCAATTTGTTATTTTCCTATTCGCAACCATTGGTTGTGTGAATCATTAAAACATTTTCCATAAATATTGAGATAACTATTATCTAAGTGAGAAATAGAGGAGCACCACCTCTTTAAAAATTAAGAGGGTATATTTAAATTTCCATAAGAATACCCTATGAGGTTGTCTCTTCTCCTTAATATGAAAAGAGATCAACATGGCCTCCCTTTGCACTGCAGATTGGAGGGAGGGCAATGACTAGTTCTTGTCATTTATTTGTGCCTAACTTGCACATATGAAGTCTTCAATTGTGTTGATTTCAAGGGATTCTTGTAGGTGGGTCCAAGGATGGAATATGTAGTCAACTACCCCTGAGAATAATTCCACATGCACTTGTCCTTGGTGCAACATATTTTCTATTGCAACAATATTTTGTTGCAACTCCACATGCTTTAATGATGGGGTGCTCTTCAATTTTTCTTGAAGCTTCACGTTTTGTGCCTATATTCGTTGGACAAATTCCTTCACCTTGTTGAGTTTATTTTTGTTTGGGAGGTAATAAGTTTCTTCAACTATAATGGGGACTTGTGCATATACTTCATCCATTTTGTTATACCGAAAAATTTCTCACAACAATACAAGTAATGGTTGAAGAAAGTACCAACACAATACATTAATCAACATACCTCAAGCATTTACATAACCTGTTCAACGAGAAAAACTACACAAAGTCATTGAATTTTAGTGTAATTTCCCCAAGGCTTACTTGGTCACATCTACACAAGACAACACAACGTTGAATTTGTGAACTGTGTGGTATGTGTGGTTGTCTCCACAAGAACTGGCACTGAAGTGCAAATGTCACATTAATGAAATTGGTCGGGCCTCAACCACTTCCATGTCGAGGTGTACTAAGACAAGACACTCAAACCGGCCCGAAATCTATCCTTGGGGTTATTGAAGGGATGGGTAGTACCTTTAAAGGGCTCCCATTCACACTACAAGCAAGTTATGAAAAATATTGCATTGGTCCTATAAATACATGACCAAGGTATGCAAACAAAAAGAATAATTTTGGGTATTTTTATGTTGTTCATTTGGTTTTGGAGAAGCTATCATTCTCCTAGATCCTCTTGAGCATCCATAACAAGTGTTGCATTTCTCTCCTCTTGAGAAGTTCAACCATCAAGTCTTCACCCTTGTATTTCCATTTTTATAAGAAGAGATATTTGTATTTGGGGTATTCAAGAGACCTCCCAAGGAGGAAGAGGGGACTCATAAGTTCCCATACTTCTCCTAGGTGTTATCAATTAGAATATCAATCCTATTGGTAGTTATTTCTTATGTATCTTTCATGCATCCATTTTAGTTGATATATTCTTAGTTTAGTTTCTATTTTCTTGTTATTTATTTTCTTTTTTTCTTTGGTTGATCCACTAATCAACCAACCATTTTTTGTATTGTCTTGCTAGCCTAACAAGGCAACTAGCCTTCTTGGTTTTTTCTCACCCAAGTGACAAAAAAAGCACAATATATTGGAAACCATACTAGGGAGTTGGATCAAATTCCTCCCCAATTATGTTATTAGAGATTTCTTTCTCATCAATTTGTGTTTGCAAGGGTTAAAACCATCCTATTCCAACCCTTAGATGCAACAATTAGGCTTCTAATCAAGAGAGCCCAATTCAAATTTGTGTCCTTCTATTTCTCTCTGTGTGAATGGGTTCAGGAAAAATAGTCGTGTAGACCACACTGAGTTGCACACTTTCCCTCTTTTCCTTTCACACATATTGCACACTATGCACTACTTTATAACTCACATCCACGCAAAATCACTTTTCTCATTGATTGTGAGGTCTTTTCAAAGCTGGTTTCACCAAGTAGTTTTAGGTTTATTTTTCATCACTTTGTAACACCATAAAATTAGACTTAGAGTTATTTCTTGCACTAGTACTTAGCCACACATAGACATATAAAGGAATAAAAAGAACCATATCATCTTTTTGTTAGCCTCATAATCCTAAATTTCTATAGTCTAAGTATTTTCTAGTTTAAAATGTTTTTAGAAAATAGTTTATTCTAGTTTGTTAGGATAAGGACACCTAGCTTCTATGTAAAGGACACCTATCATACTCATGTGATTATGTGATTGGTTGTTCTCCTAGATTTTAGTTTAGAGTTGAGCTATATAAGATGGCTCCTTCTTCAAGTGAGGTTAAGGAGATTATGAGTTCTCACTTCTTATTGTAATCACTTTTTCCTTATTAATAAAATTACGTGTCTAAAGACACTTTGTCAACATGGTATTAGAGCCATGGTGAAATTGTGATGGAAGAGAATTGGTGATGGATTGAGAAAGAAAGAAAGACTCCTTCACATCAACCCGGATCTCTTCAAACTCAAAAGCAATGGTACTGAGGTAATATGTTGTTTTAAAATAAGGAAAATGTTATTGTGATTGTAACGATCAATTTTTTCAATAATTGATTGAATCATCTTTTTTTTTGAGTTGTAAACTTGTAGATATGCAATTTCAAGATTGTAGATTTGATTAATAGCAACTATATTTCTTGTAAATCTAAGAGATTTGGGCAGCTAAAAGTGTACACTTGCATTTTTCTTTAGATCTCATAGATCCATTGCTATTTTTTTAAGTGTTCTTTTTGTGGGGATTGTTAGTCTCATAATCTAAAGTTATATAGTCTAAGTATTTTCTAGTTTAAAATGTTTTTAGAAAATAGTTTATTCTAGTTTTTTAGGATAAGGACACCTAGATTCTATGTAAAGGACACCTATCATACTCATGTGATTATGTGATTGGTTGTTCTCCTAGATTTTAGTTTAGAGTTGAGCTATATAAACTAGCTCCTTCTTCAAGTGAGGTTAAGGAGATTATGAGTTCTCACTTCTTATTGTAATCATTTTTTCCTTATTAATAAAATTACGTGTCTGAAGACACTTTGTCAAAACTTTCCCTTTCTTTGTTTCCATATGGATGGCTTAGTATAGAATTTGAAATCTAAATTTAATCTTTTTTCTTTTACAAACATCACAATCGAGACTAGGAGGCTATTTTGATATCTTTGAGTATTCTCTTTTCCTTGCACCTTTGAGTGATCTAGGGGAATCATAAAATGGGTCTCTTAAGAAAGCTCCATCTCCCTTTAAAAATAAATGAATTAGGAGACACCAATACCCCTTAGTTTAGTTTTTAGAAGAGGTCGATACCTCTTAGTTTTCTTTTTTCAAACATAATCTTAAAGGATTTTAAGGGCCCATACATGCCCACATGTTTACAATATTATGATAGTTTCAAGGATTTTTAAGCAAATAAAACAACCTAGGAAGTTTTCACGATTTGTAAGGGCCCATACATGCCCACATATCTGCAATCTAGGGATATTTTCAAATCTTTCTTAGAATAGATAACATTCTAGGAATATTAAAGGATCAATAGTAAGAACCCACATGTCCACCATGCTAGTGATCTAGCACTTTTAAAATTTCGCAAGGATTGTCATCAAACACTTAGTAAGTTAGATTTAATCAAGATTCGTAAAGGACCAAGAAATGTCCACTTGTTAAAATTTTGATCACTTACTTATTAAAAAACACTATTGGCACCTTTACTTCTTGCACATAAAATCACATCATCACACACTTCAAATTTATATTGTATATTTGGAGTCATATATGCTCTTCTCCCTACACCCATAAGTGATCTCAGAGAATTATAAATACTTCATATATATTTGTAAAATTTCCACACCATTTTAATCAATGAGGTTGGTTCATGACCCCAATCTCACATCCTATCTCAAATCCTAAAAGCAACCATTAAGCAACTCATCTTTAACCTCCATAGGAAGAGCAAAAACAAAATTTTTATTCTAAGTTATATCTTAGGGATAGGAATCCAAATAAATCCTCATTATCATTTCTCATTGAAACTTAGAAGTTGTGAAATAGGATACTAAAATCCTATAAATCAAGCATTCCTACATCATAAGGTAGGGGGATACCTGTGAAGGGTCAAAGATCGAGGTCCAGTGGTTCTATGCGTGCCTCCTTTAGTCACCCAACTCTTGGAAAGCATCCAACCTGTGACCCATTTCTTACGCCGAAAATCTAAATGTCGTGCTTGATCAAGGTAGCTTAGTTTCCAAATCTAGGTTTTTTTCACTGAGGTGGCAGTTGTGGGTTGCAATTACATCTCAATCGGATTTTGAATGGTTGTTGGGAAATATCTCTAGTACTTTCAGGATATGCCCCCTTCACCCCTAATTATAACTTATTGATTCATACCTTCACTAGTTCCTCTTCCAGTGGGTTCATGCCCCATTGTTGAGTTCTTTTGGAAGTACGAGTTATTTTTTAGAGGAAGGATGATAAGTCTTTTAGGACATTTGAATTTATTTTATTCTCCCATGTGGATAAACCCTAAACCATCTTACATTGTTTCTTTTTTAATGTATGATTTCCATTATTGATTACATGCATCTTAAAATAACATTATTGATATAGTTCACATTTATAGAAGCATTTGTCCATTTATTTCTCTTACTACCAATCACACACATTGCCATTTAGTTTGGAATCATAGGGGAACCACAAAATCCTCGTCATTTTAGACACCTGAGAAACCTCCCTCTAATATTGGGAGGCATCCCTAATTTGGTTGACACGTCATCTCAACCAACACATACACCAGTAAATGCAACTGTTTTAGGATCAACTTTGCTTGGTTCCACCTTGCTAGGTTCCAATATCCCAAAAAACCCACCCACTAGTCCTCCACCACAAGGAGGAGTATCTCAACCTTATTCACAAGGTAAAAGTTCCTAAACATCCTCACAAGGAACATCTTCTCAACCACAACACACCATGGTTGGGACACCTCCTGCCAATTTCCATACTTGACATCTCTCAATATCCTGGATTTGGCCAAATTAATGAGTGACCCAATCCTACATGACCCCACTTGGTAGAATATTCCCACCAAGCTACCTTCTGACATCCAAAAGTTTGAAGGAAAGCCAGGAGAAGACCCACCCAATCACATTATGTCTTTTCACCTATGGTTCTCTTCCAATAGTATCATGGAGGATCCTATATATTTGAGATTGTCCAAAGAAAATTTACTGGCCCATCTTCCAAATGGTATGTGGACGAGAAATATGGGTCCCACATGACCTTCAAATCATTAATATTCCTTCTTATCTTTCTTTCAACTCCATGTACGTCATGACATTGGTTTGGAAATTCTTTTAGAATTTAAATAGACCATAGTCATCCATATTGTTGATCATATTCATGAATAACATCTGTTAGATCTTGGGCCTACACCTCTTACTTTTTTTCCTCAAACCAACCCATTCATTTGTTAACCTAGATTCTACTTAGTCTTTCTTCATTATGTGTTGAATCATCTCCATTTGATTTTGTAATCCTTTATTTTTTTTTATTAGTTCCTTGCTCTTTATGAGGTTAAGACAAGTTATGATTTGAATTAAATAAGTCATACCACCATGGTTATATCACTTATGGGTTGCAAAAATGATAACTTAGGCCAATTGATGAAAAAATATATTGATTGCAAGAATGCCCCCATTCTTGCAAACAACAGAACATGCATTGTTTTACAAGTTTTAATGTGTTAAAAAATATTTAAAAGTTTAAATAACAGTGTGATGGAACCCAATATGTGTTTACATATACCTGTGCACTCAAGATAGTGCATGTTTGTGCCTCAATATGTTATTATTGTAGGGTTGTGTGTAATTATCATTACACGTGGTAAATGAACCCAAAACAATGCATACATTTGATCACCACTCTTAGTAGAAGTAGCTAGAGCACAATGGTGTCACCCCAAGAGCGTTGGCAGCAAAGCAGGGCCGAGCCAAAGGAGATTGAGTTGTTAGAGGCCATACTAGAGATTAGTGACATATTTATCAGGGATTCATTAAAATATTGGTTATCTTTACTTTAAGAGAACTGGACATGCCCTGGATGGATTTTTCTGGTGTCTTTAGGGTTACAGGAAGAGCAGGAAATTGAACAACAATCATAAGAGCAGAAGGTGAAGTTCCCCAGAAAGATAAGGTTTCCACAGAACCTGGGAGCTCATCCAAAGTGACCCAACACACCAAATAAAAGACCTCACCTGCAAAAAGGAGAACCATATCATACAAATAAAGATCCAACATTCCAGAAAAATATGGATAGAATTTCATATTTAAAGATACATTCAAAATATCAATTCTCGTCATCATTCCATGGAGGGAAATTTGGGCTCCAATTTTTATCAAACTGTAGAGAATATTCAAAAACTCTTTAAAACCCACTTCGGAAATGGGGAAATTTAGCCTAATCCTAGATGGTTTGTGAAATTTCTCAACTTTTTGTAAGAAATGTGCGTCTGATCAAAATGAAAATTTCCAGAAATTTCCATATTTCACAAGTGGAAGAGCATCGCAAATTCTACGCATTTGATCAAGCAGCTAGAGGATTCTAGGACCAGATTTGGTGGCAGGTGGAAACATGGAATATGGTTGAAGAGTAATAAGCACATTAAATAGCACAAAATCATGTAATAGAGGATAATATCATCAAGTTTAAGCACCATATTTTACACTATTGTGTATCTCTACTATCCAACCATTCATTTGGGCGAAAATCTGCAGGGAGTGTCAGCATGGGAATTCAAATTCCAAATACAAGTATATGTTTTCTAGAGTATATTGGATCACTGGTCAATCAAATCCAGTTTTAATAAGAATCGAGTTGCATTTCCAGGAATAAAACACAGGTGGCAGAGCATTTTAAGGAAAAATTAGTGGTCGACAAAGATCAGTCAAACAATCTCTAGATTTTATGGTAGCATTTAAACATATATCTCAAATTTCAAGAAGTCAATTTCATATTTGGAGGAAAGACCCATATTTTTAGGCATGAAATCAACAAGTAAAATATTGATTCAATCATCTCCAGATATCCTAGTTTAGTTAGGTGTTTTTAGTATTTTTTGTTATGGTAATAATCCCAAAGTTTTGTGCCAAGTCACTAAATGTCATCTCAGTTGTAATGATAACTATTTTCTAGATTTTAGAATATAATATTTGGGATCAAGTCCATTATTTATATGTATAAATATACTTTCATAAAATAAAATGGGAGTTATGAACTAACAGATCAACCAAACTCCACTCAGTTTCAAGAAACACCAAAAATCTTGCTTGTTCTTGAAAGAGATTATCTAAATGTCGAATGTTGTCAAGAAGAAAATGAATTTGAAACCTGTGTCATCTTGATATATCTCTATGAAAGGTTTATCTCAATATTATTGGCATGCATGGGCATCAATGTATATTCATCAACCAGATACAACTTATGAAGACTCTTGTTATGCAACTCTTCCACTTCAGTTATCAACAATAGTTCCAGTTTTCCCTTGTTTTAGTCACTGTCTTCAAGCACATTTTCTGAAATACTGAAGATGAATTTTTGAAAAACAAAAGAGGTTTTTGGATAGGATGGGTCCATTCACAAAAACCTCTCTTATTTTTTACACATATATCATTTTTTTGGAGATACAAAGGGATATTTGGACCCTACTTTTTAGGAATTCACCAGATTTTTTCTAAAAATAACTCATAGACATCTGTTCATGAGCAACCTCGTCAATTTGACTTGGAGATATGATATAGGTATTTGAAACCTCACTTGATGGGGATAAATATATGGATACTTAAATGTAATAGGGTTCATTTTTTGGAGGGATCAAGCATCAGGGTTTTGGTTGGACCTTAAAGCATAAAACTGTTAAGTTTCCCACTTGGTGAATATAATTTTTTGGTGACAGACTCTGTTTTCTTCTCAAATACTGTGTGTCTTATTATGTTATCTATATGAAAATTGAAATGAATTCAAATTATTGTTTCTTTTCCTTTCAGCTATTATCTCAATGAGTTGTTTATTTTCATGAAACATGTTCTCAACTATTGTTTCAGTGAATAGTTTATTGTAATACAACATGTTTGGATGATTTGTGTCCTGGTACATGTTTTGGATATGAAATATTATTTCAATTCTGAAATTTCATAAAACAAGTAAAATATTGTATGCTTGTTTGTATTTCATTTTTTTATTATTCTTCATATCTTTATCTTCTCACCAAAATGCATGCCACCGGCTAAGGTAAAACTTATAGTGATATTGTTGAAGACTCCAACTAGATACATGTCTTTGTAAACCTATCTATCAGTTAACCAAAAAAATTAATTCATAAAACCCAATACTTCCAACAAATGAGGTGGCCTAGCTCTTCCCTTTAGCAGTTAGTTGCATACCTTTGGACCAACATCTTTTGGCATCGTTGTCAGGGAAAAAAGTCACAAAGTAATATTTCCCTGGGAGAATGACAATAATCATATCTGACAAAAGCCAGACACATTCATGTTGTATATCATTCACCTAGAGATTACATGGTTAAAGAATCTAGTGGTGACTCCACAGTTTCTAGAATTCATATTTTAATATGGAAGCCATCTTGGCTCGAAGGTTTTCTCCTCTTAATTTATCTGTTATTCCTGGTTTTCCAAATGTTGTTCCTACTATAGATAAGTTAGGTGATTACCTTCCCAGATTTAGAGAAGATAGAGATTATAACCCTATAGATCATTTGCTTGAATTCCATGAATTCATGCATCAGTTGGGTATACATCATGAGGATGTATTAATGAAAATTTCCATGTACTCATTAGAGGGAGAGGCATGAGAATGGTTCATATCATTAACGCCTTCTAGTATATCTCCTTTAAAATATTTTCATGCTTCCTTTCATAATCATTGCAAGAAATATTTTTTAGTTGACCTGCTTTTTGAACATTGTTGTGAAGAATTTGGATCTTATATTCAACAGTCAATTATTAGTTCTTCTAGTAGTGAAAATTAAAGGGATATTTATGTTGAAGAAGTGGAGGAATATTCATTTACATATGCGTCTTATTTTAATTATTTTATCTAGAAAGATGGTGTTGGGCATTACATTAATGATGAAATTAATGATAACAAGGATTTGGATACATTTTCCATTATTTCAGATGTCTCATTTAGTTGTTGTTATGATGAATCTGTTGTTCTAGGTTCTCATAAAGATCTAGTTAACCATGAAGAAAGAAGTGTTGATGGTCGAACACAAGCAACTCTTTCTGGGAATTTTCAACGGCCATTTCTTGGACTTGACAAATCAGCATATCACAACGATGAAGGTTGTTGAATAGATTATGAGGAAACAATTTTTTCATAATTGGATCAAGAGGTATATTCTACAAAATCTATGATTGATTATGGTCGAGATAAGGAATTATGCATGCATCATCACACTCTTGAAAAGTTTGCTACTTTAGGTTACATTAAAATAAATGATGAACCTTTGAAGGAAAATGAAGAGACTATTTTAATTAATTCTTTACAAGATGCACAACTTTTTGATGCACCTATTTATGATGAGTAATATGACTTTGATGATTATTTACATGAGAAACAAGTAGTATTTTTCTCTTTTGAAAATTCTGATCAACATGGTTATGATGAATATGTGCTTACTCTGCAAGATAAATTGTCTACTTAGCCATTTTTTGTTACAAAGTCTCATACAAAAATTATTATTCGAAAGGAACTTGAGCAGGCCTTTGCCTTTAATTTCTTCAAGCATGAATATGACATCTTCCAGCCATAAATAAATGATGAATCTTTGAAGGAAAATGAAGAGATTGTTTTAAATTATTCTTTACAAAATGCACAACTTTTTGATGCACCTATTTATGATGAGTATTATGACTTTGGTGATGATTTACACGAGCAACAAGTAGTATTTTTCTCTTCTGAAAATTCTGATCAGCATGGTTATGATGAAGATGTTCTTACTCCGCAAGATCAATTGTTTCCTTAGCCATTTTATGTTACAAAGTCTCATACAAAAATTATTATTCGAAAGGAACATGAGAAGATTCAAGATTTCTTCAAGCCTGAATATGGCATCTTTCAACCAGAAATAGAAGAATCCCAGCAAGAACAAATCAGCCACGAAAGTCAAATTAAAGAATGTATTGCTAATTATGCATCAAGGTATGGTTCTCATGTTTTTACAAATCCTGTAGCAATCTATATGAAGTCAAATTGGATTAAAAAAAAATTGTCATTCATTTTGTGAAGGAAGAATTTCAAAACTTTAAGTATGGGCTTCAAGATTGTAAGTTGTTGCTACATTTTTAATTTTCTACTATCATATTCCTACTTAAAGATGGAGGTTAGTTCCATCTTGTTAATCAGTTCCTCGTATGGCTTCACTAGAATTCGGATTACACATGATTACTTGGTTTTCAAATGAGCAGAGAAGGGGTGTGTTGAATAATCTCGTCATTAGAGCATTTCATTTTCATTTTTTTATACAGTAGATAAACAATAAGACTCCATCACCCAATGGATTGGGAACTGCACAAGAGATGGGGATTTTCATATTGTAGTTTTCTTGTAGAGTGGTTTGTTTCATCTTGCAATTTTTGGTTTGCATGATGCATATGTTTTTTTGAATAGATTGAGGATGGAAGAAACAAAGAAATAAGGCACACAGGTATGTTTTTCTTAGCACCTCACAGGGAAGTGCTACCCCCAATTGGAGCCAATGTTAGATCATGGGATTTCACCTCTTCCTTCTATTCCTCAAACCATCCCATTCATCTGTTAACCTAGATTCTACTTAGTCTTTATTCATAATTTGTTGAGTCATTTCCATTTGATTTTGTCATCCTTTATTTTATTTTGATTAGTTCCTTGTTATTTATAAGGTTAAGTCAAGTTATGATTTGAATTAAATAAGTCATACCACCATGGTTATATCATTGATGGGTTGAAAAAAGGATAACTTAGGTCTATTTATACAAAAATATATTGATTGCAAGAATGCCCCCATTCTTGCAAACAATAGAACATGCATTGTTTTACGAGTTTTATTGTTTTAAAAAATATTTAAAAGTTTAAATAAGAGTGCTTTGGTGCCCAACATGCATTTACATCTACTTGTGCACTCAACATCGTGCATGTTTGTGCCTAGAGATGTTATTGTTGTAGGGTTGTGTGTAATTATCATTACAGGTGGTAAATGAACCTGAAACAACGCATACATTTGACCACCACTCTCAACAGAAGAAGCTAGAGCACAATGGTGTCACCCCAAGAGTGTTGGAAGCTAATCAGGGTTGAGCCAAAGGGGCTCAAGTAATGCAAGGCCATACCAGAGATTATTGACATATTTATCAAGGGTTCGTTAAAATAATGGTTCTCTTTGCTTTAAGTGAATTGGACATGCCTTGGATAGATTTTCTGGTGTCTTTAGGGTTACATGAAGAGTAGGAAATTGAACAGCAATCATAATATCAGAAGGTGAAGTCCCCAAAGAGCTAAGGTTTTCACAGAACCTGGGAGTTCATCCAAATCCAACCATCACACCAAATAAAAATAGCTTACCTGCAGAAAGAAAAACCAAATCAAAAAAAGAAAGATCCAGAATTCCAGAAAAAGGCAGATAGAAGTTCATAGTTAAAGATACATTTAAAATATTAGTTCTTATCATGATTCAAGGAAGGGAAATTCAGGATCCATTTATGATCAAACCATAGTGAATCTTACAAAATTGTTTAAAACCCACTTAGGGAATGGGGATATTTAGTCTAATCGTGAGCGGTTTGTGAAATTTATCAATAGTTTGGGACAAATCTGTGTCTGATCAAAATGAAATTTTTCATAAATTTCCATATTTCACAGGTGTGCATCCCAAATTCTATGCATTCGATCAAACAAGTACAGGAATTCAAGAAAAGATTTGGTAGCAGGTGGCAACAAGGAATATGGTTGAAGAATAATAAGCACATCAAGTGTCACAAAATCATGTAATAGAGGAGAATATCACAAAGTTTAAGCATGAGATTTGACATTGTTTTGTATCTCTACTATCCGGCCATTCATTTGGGTGAAATTTTGCATGGAGTGTCAGCATGGGAATTTAAATGCCAAATGCAAGTATTAGTTTTCTCCAGCAGATTGGATCAATGGTCAATCAAATCTAGTGTTAGGAATAATCGATCCTCATTTCCAGAAAAAAAAAAAAAAAA
>JZKD02S2218298.1:185069-197003 GCA_000966675.3 Picea glauca
ACAGGTGGAAGAACATTTTAAGGAAAAATCGACAGTTGACAAAGATCAGTCAAACAATCTCTAGATTTTATTGTAGCATTTCAACATATATCTCAAATTTCAAGAAGTCAATTTCATATTTTGAGGAAGGACCCATATTTTCAGGCATGAAATCAACAAGTCAAATATTTATTCGATCATCTCCATATCTCCTACTTCAATTAGGTTTTTTTAGTCTTTTTTGTTATGGTAATAATCCCAAAGTTTCATGCCAAGTCACTAAATGTAATCTCAGTTGTGATGACAACTTTTTGCTATATTTTAGAATCTGAGATTTGGGATTGAGTCCCTTCTTTCTATGTATAAATATAATCCTGTAAAATAAAAGGGGAGTTATGAACTGACACATCCACCTAACTCCACTCGGTTTGAAGAAACACCAGAAAACTTGCTTGTTCTTGAAGGAGATTATCTAAATGTCTATTGTTGTCAAGAAGCAAAGGAATTTGAAACCTGTGCCAGCTTGATCTATCACTATGAAACATTTATCTCTAGATTATTGGTGTGCATGGGCATCGATGCAGAGTCAAAAACTAGCTACAACTTATGAGGGCTCTTGTTATGCAACTCTTCCACTTCAATTATCAACAATAGTTCCAATTTTCCCATGTTTTAGTCATTGACTTCAAGCGCATTTTCCGAAATACTAAAGATGAATTTTTGAAAACCAAAAGAGGTTTTCGGCTAGGAAGGACCAATTGACAAAAAAATATCTCATTTTTTTACACAAATATCATTTTTTTGGAGATTCTAAGGGATATTTGGGCCCTATGTTTCAAGAATTCGCCATATTGTTTCTAAAAATAACTCATAGACAACAATTCATGAGCCACCTCATCAATTCGACTTGGAGATATGATAGAGATATTTGAACCCTCTCTTGATGGGGATAAATAGATGGATATTTAAATGTAAAAGGGTTCATTTTTTGGAGGGATCAAGCATTAGGGGTTTGGCTAGACCTTAAAGCATAAAACTGTTAACTTTCCCACTTGGTGAATATAATTTTTTGGTGACAGACTTTGTTTTCTTCTCAAATCTCGTGTGTCTTCTTATATTATCTAGATGAAAATTTAAATGAATGCAAAGTGTTGTTTCTTTTCCTCTCAGATACTTTCTCAATGAAATGTTTATTTTTATGCAACCTGATCTCAACTATTGTTTCAGTGAATAGTTAATTGTAATACAACATATTTGGATGATTTGTGTCCAGTTACATGTTTTGGATATGAAATATTATTTCAAGTATAAAATTTCATATAAGAAGTAACATATTGTATGCTTGTTTGTATTTCATTTGTTTTATTCTTCATTTCTTTATCTTCTCACCAAAATGCATGCCACAAGTTAAGGGAAAACTTATAGCGATATTGTTGAACACTCCAACTAGATCCATGTCCTTGAAGACCTATCTATTAGTTGACCAATAAACTTAATTCATAAAACCCAATACTTCCAACAAATGAGGTGGCCAAGCTCTACCCTTTAGCAGTTAGGTGATACCTTAGGACCAACATCTTCTGGTGTCATTGCTGGGGAACAGAGTAATGAAGTAATATTTCCCTGGGAGAATGACAACGATCAGATCTAGTTTTTTATGGTGAAAAAATTATATACACATTCAAACTGCAGATCATTCACCTAGAGACTCCATGGTTAAAGAATCTAGTGGTGACTCCATAATTTCTAGAAGTCACATTTTCAGATGGAATCCATCTTGGCTCAGAGGTTTTCTCCTCTTAATTTATCCATTGTTCCTGGTTTTCCAAATGTTGTTTTGGTGCAGACCCCCTTTGCCCTCGAGCTAAGATCCACTAGAGGATCGTTCTAATCTCCTTCAGCCGAAGTGACTCCTTTGGTTCCTCGTTGAAACCACACAATGAATCTGATCCATAGGTCCTTCGGAAACCCCACTTGTGCGAACAAGCACTAGGCGCGAGCTTTACCCTCACATGACCACAACTGGCCTTGGCGCAATCGCCTTTCTCAACTCACAACTCACAAGTTCATGGGTCGAAGACCCTCGACTCCTCTTTTCCAATCTCCCGATACCCGAGATGATGATACGGGTATAGCCCCTTCTTTGACTAGCACCTCTACTAGTGACCATCGGCTAGGGCCTCGATCTAGCACTCCTCTCGCAACTTTGTGACTTTGCGACTTGAAGTGTTGAGCCTTCCTTCTCTTCTTCCGTGAATCCATGAGACACGATGGTCAATGATAGGTTGACTCCTTCCCAAGGTGACATGTGTCCTCCACCTATCACCTCTTAAGTCTTTCCTCTGGCATTTGTTGTTACGCCACCTGTCGACTATGTGGCCCACCTATCAGACGTGCCAAATGTTTGTGCGAGCCTCAGTGCTTGGTGCTTTATGAATTCCACAGTCGAAAGGAAGTTCCTCCAAACCCTGAACCTTCGATACGCAATGTATCGAGATGACAGATCTCATGGCTCTCCTTCCTCCTCGATCAACGATTCAGATTTCATCGCGATCTCGCGACTTGGGATTTTGTAGAGCAAAGGCCTCCGCCTCCCAACTCACGAAAACCGAATTCAGGAGATAATCCTGATCCCTACCACTTGTCCTCCAGAATGGATGGTCCTGATTCCTTCAGGACTTCGTGGGTCCTCTCCTCTGTGCATACGAGATTAAATCTCGTACAACTCCTCCCAGATCCGATGGATATCGGCTATCTGTTCTAGATCTGACGACCCAGATCTCTTCCTCATGTGCTGCACTATCTTGCCTGCACCTAGACATGAAACTTCGGCAGTCCAGATCTTCTCCCGTGCCTGAAATGACGACAACTGTAGCTCCTTCCTGAGATTTTCTCTTCTTCCTTCCTTGGAATATTTCTAAGTATTGAAGGTCTCGGCCTTCATTCTCTTCTATGAAGCCTGTCTCCTCAGCTCTTGCCTATATTCGAAGGATGTTGTCCCTCCTGAGCTTGTCAAACTCTTAACCCTCCAAAGGGTTTCTCTACCTCTGTGCTCCTTGCAACTGTTTCTCTGTGTGCAAAGGCACTCTTCCTCCTGAGCTTTGTCCTCCTTGAATCCTTAAAGGATTCTTCGACCTCTGCACTCCTTACAGGGTCCCTGCACACACGAAGGTTCTATCCATCCTGAGCTTCTCTGTTGCTCAGACCTTTAAGGGACTTAACCCTTTTTCTCTCCTTCAGATGGAGATTTGGTGCCCCTCTTAGCAACCACTTACTCAAGCAACTCCTTGTTGAGCTTGCAGGGTGTTCAGTAACCCTATGAAGGTCCTCCTATGACACTTCTCCTATTCCAGAACTCAAAAGAGTTCTTCCTGTGCGCTCCTTGCATTGGCTTGATGCCCTCCTAGCAGAGCTTCTACAGAACCTCAGACATTCTATCTTCTCACTGAACTCTAAATAGAGTTCTCCTCCTCAATGCAACCCATGCATCTTCTCAATGCCCACCTAGAAGAACTCTCATAGAATCCTCAGTGATTCTGGTTTCCCTTTCAAATCATAGTAGAGTTCTCTTGTGCACTATTTGCACCTGCTCGATGCCCTTCTGGCAGAGATCTATAGAATCCCTCAATGATTATGTCTTTTGTTGTGTCCTTCTCTACACAGTCCCACCTCCAGGGTGTTCAACAACCTTGAGGTTTCTCCTTGAGTCAGTGACTTCAGCTGGTGTGCCCTCCTGGCACATCCTTGTCTGAAATTCCACAGAATTCAGAAGTCCATCTATGCACTGGCTTTCAGAACCCACAGAGCTCTGTCACACCCTCTTGGAATGAAGCCTCAAAGAACCCCAAACCTGAAATCAAAGAACCCATAGATAGAAAAACCTATTTGTCCCTGCAAATGCACATCTACAGCATATAAAGAACACACAAAGACATTCATAAACACATAAAGACGCACAAAAACTCATGCAGGAAATCTGCTCTTTATATTAATATGAAATGCCTCCTCTACAAGATGTTCTTGAGCTCAGACTTTGACAGAGTCTCGACTCCTTCTCTCCTCTCTAAAATTCTCATAGATATCTCCTCTCCTCTCTATTCTACTTACTCAACTACTTCTCTCTCATCCTACATACAAAGGATATTTTACATGAGGGGGCTCTTTAAGCTCTTCCCTCCAATATACCTACCCTATTCAATTACATTAACTTTGTATTGAATGGGTTGTATAGTCCAGATCGGAGCTAGATCCAGCCTTACAACCATTAAAGGCCTTCTTTAACTACAGCCTACTCAAAGGCATGGCTTTGGCTCTACCAGCCTTACAAACATTTAATACAAATTCCAAATTCAAAATTTGAAACGAGAGGGCTACGCCTCTCTTCATCCCATTGAATGTGCGCATTGTTGAGTTGGTTGATTGGCGCATGGATGGATTAGGAGCAGTGCTCCTACATCATACTCCTATGCTGTGAAAAATTCATGAGCTCCTGCTCATGAGCTCCCCAGCATCGTTGTTGAAATCCTCTTGGATCCCAAACAACTCTTTGGAGCTGTCCATCTGCTTCACTGCTTTGTTGTTGTTGCTTCTTCCATTGCTCTGATGTTGCTGATGTCTCCCTTCTTCTCAGCTTCACATCGCTGGCAGTCTCTGCTGATCTGATCATCAACTGTTGGATCTGCTCAATCACCTCATCCAACTGTTTTCCTCGCTAGCTCTTTCTTTGCAGTCTGCTCGACTGCATTTCTTCTCTACAAATAGTTAGATCGACTAGATCTCCCATGTCATCTTTTCCATATCCTATGTCCTTAACTTGCCACTCTACTGCAGATTCCAACTCTGTAGTATTATCCTCTTGACTGACCTGTTGTTCAGTCACCTGCTCTGACAGACTTTCTTCTGCCATTTCTCTTGCAGGCATGTCTCCTGCTTCCTCCAACTGCTCCTCAGACTAGTATTCTTCTTCGTCTGTTGTTGCATGCCTCGACATTACAATCATCATCAGTTCAGCTCCCTCGATAAAAATTCTAAGCGATTCCTCGGAATGATCCTCTGCCAACATATGCTCATGGCAGTCACTCGCTAGATCTGGATTGTTCAACCAATTCTCCAACATCTCCAACTCCAACTCCCATGGAGTGATCAACTTATCTCCATGTTCTCCCTCTGTTGTTAGTGTTAGTGCTGCAGCGATCTCCTTTTCAGCTTCCTGGCTGAAAATGTTGAGCCATTTCTCAGAATGCTCATCTTCCTCTGCTTGGGCAGCCTCTGACGTCTGCTCCAACTCTTTCTCCATGACAGTCTCTGCTGGTTGTCTTTCTGTTGTTGCTATATCGGCAACACAAACTCTCTCCTCAACTAGGATACCTAGCAGGAATATCTAAATTCGCCCAATGATCAGAATGTCCTTCTGATATTTTTCCTCTGTCAGCTTTCCTTATTGATCTGAACTCATCTCTGAGATCATCTCCTCTCCCTTTCCCTCCTAGCAATATGGGATTTCTCTGTTGTCCTCCTGACAGTATATGGGATCCTCGAATCTTATCTTATTTCCCACCTGACAATTTGAATTTCCAGTCCTTCCCTCTTGGTAGTCTATGGGACCCCGTAGTGATCTCACCTCATTGCCCTCCTGGCAACATGAAATTTCCCTACTGTCCTCCTGAGATTCTATGAGATCCCACAATGATCTCATCTCATTGCCCTCCTGGAAGTTGTAAATTTTTGTTCTGCCCTTTTGGTAGTCTCTAAGATCTTCCAGTGATCTCAGTTCATCCTCATCACTGAGATTTCTCCCAGCCTCTGGCTCACATCCCTGAACCATCTCCTTCTCATCATCCCTGAGGCTTTCAACATGCCTCAACCAACTCTTTAATAGCCCCTGCTATCTTTTGGCCACCAGTACCTTGACTGGCCATTTTAATTTCCTCTTCATGGGCCATTCATACACCCAATGTGATCTTGCATCTTGCTGCATCTGCAGTGCAAGTTCCTCCATCTTTGCTCTGATCTCAGGGAGCTCTTTATCCACCTCAACTTTGCTTGGCTACTAATGGATCTTATTTCCATCGCATCTATGGCCTTCAGTATCCATATTCCTGCCTTCAATTTTCCCTCGTGGCAAATCTGTTGCTATCACTCTGTAACCCTGAGTGCTTCCAACATCCCCTACAGTCCTCCCGACTGTCTCCTTGACTGCTGCCTACCTGCAAACAATCACCACAGAGTTCCAACGCTCTGTCTCCTTCTTCTTCTCTTCTACAAGCTGCCTCTGTCACCTACAGAAGTCAAATCCCGCTCTGATACCACAAATGATGTGTATCAGATTATTATTTCTCCTCTCACTTCCTCTTCCTGCAATATACAAATAGTGTAGAGATCTGATACCACAACTGGTGCAAACCCCCTTTTCTCTCAGGCTGAGATCCGCTACATGATCGTTCTAATATCCTTGAGACAAAGCGTCTCCTTTGGTTCCTTGTTGAAACTCCACAACGAATCCGATCCACAGGTCCTTCGAAAACCCCACATGTGCGAATGAACACTAGGCGCGAGCTTCACCCTCACATGACCACAACTAGCCTTGGTGCAATCGCCTTTCGCAACTCGCAACTCATGATTTCTTGGTTTGAATACCCTCAAATCCTCTTTTCCAAACTCCCAATACCCGAGATGACGATATGGGTATAGCCCCTTCTTTGACTAGCACCTCTACCAGCGACCACAAGCTAGGGCCTCGATCTAGCACTCCTCTCGCAACTTCGCGACTTGAAGTGTTGAGCCTTCCTACTCTTCTTCCGCAAATCCACGAGACGTGATGGTCAAAAATAGGTTGACTCCTTCCCAAGGTGACGTGTGTCCTCCACCTATCACCTCTCCCATCTTTCCTCTAGCATTTGTTGTTACGCCACCTGTCGACTATGTGGCCCACCTATCAGACGTGCTACATGTTCGCGCAAGCCTTGACGCTCGGTGCTTTGTGACTTCTATAGTTGAAAGGAAGTTCCTCCAAACCCTAAACCTCCGATACGTGATGTATCTAGATGCCAGATCTCATAGCTCTCCTTCCTCCTCGATCAATGGTTTAGATTTCATCACGATCTCGCGACTCAGGATTTTGTAGAGCAAAGTCCTCCACCTCCCAGCTCATGATACCTGAATTCATGAGATAATCCTGATCCCTACCACCTGTCCTCCAGAATGGACGGTCCCAATTCCTTCGGGACTTCACGGGTCCTCTCCTCTGCGCATACGAGATTAAATCTCCTGTAGCTCCTCCCAAATTCAATGGCTATCAGCTATCTATTCTAGATCTGATGACCCAGATCTCTTCCTCCTACGCTGCACTATCCTGCCTGCGCCTGGAAATGAAACTTCGATGGTCCAGATCTTCTCCCGTGCCTAAACCGATGACAACTATAGCTCCTTCCTGAGATTTTCTCTTCTTCCTTCCTTGGAATATTTCTAAGTATTGAAGGTATTGGCCTTCTTTCTCTTCTGCGAAGCCTGTCTCCTCAACTCTTAACTATATTCGAAGGACGTTGTCCCTCCTGAGCTTTTCGAACTCTTAAACCTCCAAAGGGTTTCTCTACCTTTGGGCTCCTTCCAGCTATTGCTCTATGCACAAAGGCACTCTTCCTCCTGAGCTTTGTCCTCCTTGAATCCTTAAAGGATTCTTTGACCGTTGCACTCCTTGTAGGGTCCCTGCACACACGAAGGTGCTATCCGTCCTGAGCTTCTCTATTGCTCATATCTCTAAGGGACTTAACCTTT
The DNA here is from genome assembly GCA_000966675.3 of Picea glauca. NCBI lineage: Eukaryota > Viridiplantae > Streptophyta > Pinopsida > Pinales > Pinaceae > Picea > Picea glauca. The sequence continues at coordinate 192,822 of JZKD02S2218298.1, forward strand.
TTTCTCTCCCTCAGATGGAGATTTGGTGCCCCTCTTAGCAACCACTTACTCAAGAAACTCCGTGCTGAGCCTGCAGGGTGTTCAGTAACCCTGTGAAGGTCCTCCTGTGACACTTCTCATGTTCCAGAACTCAAAAGAGGTCTTCCTGTGTGCTCCTTGCATTGGCTCGATGCCCTCCTAGCAGAGCTTCTACAAAACCTTAGATGTTTTGTCTTCTTACTAAAATCGAAATAGATTTCTCCTCCTCAATGCAACCCATGCATCTACTCAATGCCCATCTGGAAGAACTCTCACAGAATCCTCAGTGATTCTGGTTTCCCTTTGAATTCACAGTAGATTTCTCCTGTGCACTATTTGCACCTACTCGATGCCCTCCTGGCAGAGCTCTACAGAATCCCTCGGTGATTTTGTCTTCTGTTGTGTCCTCCTCTGCACAGTCCCACCTCCAAGGTGTTCAACAACCTTGAGGTTTCTCCTTGAGTCAATGACTTCAGCTGGTGCACCCTCCTGGCACGTCCTTGTCTGAAATTCCGTAGAATTCATAAGTGCATCTATGCACTGGCTTTCAGAACCCACAGCATTCTATCACACCCTCTTGGCATGAAGCCTCAAAGAACCCCAAACCTGAAATCAAAGAACCCAAATATAGAAGAACCTATATGTCCCTGCAAATGCACATCTACAGCATATAAAGAACACACAAAGACATTCATAAACACATAAAGACACACAAAAACTCATGCAAGAAATCTGCTCTTTATATTAATATGAAATGCCTCCTTTACAATATGTTCTTGAACTCAGACTTTGATAGAGTCTAGGCTCCTTCTCTCCTCTCTAAAACTCTCGCAGAGCTCTCCTCTCCTCTCTATTCTACTTACTCAATTACTTCTCTCTCATCCTACATACAAAGAATCTTTTACATGAGGGGGCTCTTTGAGCTCTTCCCTCCAAGCTACCTACCCTATTTAATTACATTAACTTTACATGTAATGGGTTGTCTAGTCCATATCGGAGCTAGATCTAGCCTTACAAACATTAAAGGCCTTCTTTAAATACAACCTTCTCAAAGGCACAGCTTTGGCTCTACCAGCCTTACAAACATTTAATACAAATTCCAAATTCAAAATTTGAAACGAGAGGGTTGCGCCTCTCTTCATCCCATTGAATGTGTGCATTGTTGAGCTATATGGTTGGCGCATGGATAGCTTGGGATCTATGCTCCTGCATCATGTTCCTACTATAGATGAGTGGGGTGATTACTTTCCCAGATTTAGAGAAGATAGAGATGACAACCCTGCAGATCATTTGCTTGAATTCCATGAATTCATGCATCAGTTGGGTATACATCATGAGGATGTATTAATAAAAATGTTCATGTACTCATTAGAGGGAGAGGCATGAGAATTTTTTAGATCCTTATCACCTTCTAGTATATCTTCTTTAAAATATTTTCATTCCGCCTTTCATAATCATTGCAAGAAATATTTTTCAACTGGCCTTCTTTTTTAACATTGTTGTGAAGAATTTGTATCTTATATTCAATGGTCAATTATTAGTTCTTCTAGTAGTAAAAATAAAAAAGATATTTCCGTTGAAGAAGTGGAGAAATATTTAGTTACATATGAGTCTTCTTTTAATTCTTTTATCTAGAAAGATGATGTTGGGCATTACATTAATGATAACAAGGTTTTGGATACATTTTCCATTATTTCAGATGTCTCAATTAGTTGTTTTTATGATTAATATGTTGTTATAGCTTCTCATAAATATTTGGTTAACCATGAAGAAAGCAGTGTCGATGGTCAAACACAAGTAGCTCTTTTGGGGAATTTTCAGTATCCATTTCTTGAACTTGGAAAACCAACGTATCACAATGATGAAGGTTGTCGAATATATTATGAGGAAACAATTGTTTCATAATTGGCTCAAGAGGTATCTTCTACAGAATCTACGATTGATTATGGTTGAGATAAGGAATTATGCGTGCATCATCATACTCTTGAAAAGTTTTCTACTTTAGGTTTTAGTGAAATAAATTCTGAACCTTTGAAGGAAAATGAAGAGATTGTTTTAAATAATTATTTACAAGATGCACAACTTTTTGATGCACCTATTTATGATGAGTATTATGAATTTGATGATGATTTACATGAGCATCAAATAGTATTTTCCTCTTATGAAAATTATGATCAGCCTGGTTATGATGAAGATGTGCTTACTCCGCAAGATCAATTATCTTCTCAACCATTTTCTGTTACAAAGTCTCATACATAAGTTATTATTTGAAAGGAACTTGAGCATTCCTTCGCCTTTAATGATCCTCCATTGTTTGATGATTATCAGGAAAGTAATGTTGAAGGTCATGAACAAGTATTTTTCCTTTCTTCTGGAAATATTGAGCAACAGATTAAAGATTTCTTCAAGCCTGGATATGACATCTTTCAACTAGAAATAGAAGAAACTCAGCAAGAACAAATCAGCCATGGAAGTCGAATTAAAGAATGTATTTCTACTTATCCATCAAAGTATGGTTCTCATGATTTTGTAGATCTTGTAGCAGTCTATATGAAGTCAAATTGGATTAAATATTTTTTTTCCATTCATTTTGTGAAGGAAGAATTTCAAAACTTAAAGTATGGGCTTCAAGATTCTAAGTTCCTACTATATTTTCCAGTTTAAACTTGTTAATCAATTCCTCATATGGCTTCACTGTAAATATGATTACGCATGATTACTTGGTTTTCGACTGAGTAGAGTAGGGGTGTGTTGAATAAGCTCTTCATTTGAGCATTTCATTTTTAGTTTGTTTATATAGTAGATCAACAATAAGATTCCATCACCTAATGGATTTGGCATTGTACAAGAGATGGGGATTTTTATATTACAGTTTTCTTGCAGAGTGGTTTGTTTCATCTTGCAATTTTTGGTTTGCATGATGCATATGTTTTTCAAAATAGATTGAGGGTGGAAGAAACAAAGAAATAAGGCACACATGCATGTTGTTCTTAGCATCTCACAGGGAAGTGATACCCCTAGTTGGAGTTGTTGTTAGATCTTGGGCTTGCACCTCTTCCTTCTATTACTCAAACCAACCCATTCATCCGTTAACCTAGATTCTACTTAGTCTTTCTTCATGATGTGTTAATTCATTTCCAATTGATTTTGTCGTCCTTTATTTGTTTTTTATTAGTTCCTTGTTCTTTATAAGGTTAAGTCAAGTTATGATTTGAATTAAATAAGTCATACCACCATGGTTATATCAATATTGGGTTGCAAAAACGATAACTTAGGCCGATTGATGCAAAAATATATTGATTGAAATAATTCCCCCTTTCTTTCAAACAACAGAACATTCATTGTTTTACCAGTTTTATTGTTTTAAAAAATATTTAAAAGTTTAAATAACAATGTGTTGGTGTCCAACATGCATTTACATCTATCTATGCACTCAAGATCGTGCATGTTTGTGCCTTGAGATGTTATTATTGTAGGGTTGTGTGTAGTTATCATTACAGGTGGTAAATGAACACCAAACAACGCATACATTTGACTACCACTCTCAGCAGAAGCACCTAGAGCACGATGGTGTCACCCCGAGAGCGCTGGAAGCTAAGCAAGGTTGAGCCAAAGGGGATCTAGTTTTTTGAGGCCATACCAAATATTAATGACATATTTATCAGGGGTTCATTAAAATACTAGTTCTCTTTTCTTTATGCTAATTTGACATGCCCTAGATAGATTTTATGGTGTCTTTAGGGTTACAAGAAGAGAAGGAAATTGAACAGCAATCAGAAGAGTAGAACATGAAGTTTCTGAGGTAGCTAAGGTTTCCACAGAACCTGGGAGTTCATCCAAAGACACCCAACACACCAAATAAAATACCTTACCTGCAAAAAGAAGAACCAGATAAGATAAACAAAGATCCATCATTCCAGAAAAAGAAGGATAGAAGTTCATAGTTAAAGATACATTCAAAATATTGTCCCCGAGGTGTAGGACAGTCGGTGATGGAGTGTGTTGTGAAGCCACTCCGTGATGTTAAAGTCACCAGTTCAAAACCTGCGGGGACAAAAAATCCAACCATGTTAAGGGTTGGTGTGGCTCAGGCTAGGTGCGATCCCCGGGTGATTTTGACGGCTTAGATGCCCCTGAGTCGCGGTTTCTCAAGCCACAGGTTAA
>JZKD02S2218298.1:197053-208327 GCA_000966675.3 Picea glauca
GACCTTTCACCTTTTGTAACAACCAACAATTACATCTCTTCAGCTTATTTCGCCCCATTAAATAACTGAAATTTCCCCATACATTTTTGTAAATGAATATACAAGAATTATACATGGAAGTTAAAAATACTCTAGAGTGATCAATCTCCATCTAAGGTTGTTCATGAGTGATATTTATTAAAAATGTTAGTGGCTCTGATCAGATATATCCTCTTTTGTTCTTTGAATTTTTAAGAAATTTCCAGATTTCACAGGTGGCAGAGCATCCCAAATTCTACGCATTTGATCAAGCAACTACAAGATTCTAGGTGCAGATTTGGTAGCAGGTGGAAATGGGGCATATGGTTCAAGAATAATAAGCACATAAAGTGGCACAAAATAGTGTAATAGAGGAGAATGTCATGAAGGTTAAGTGCCATATTTGACATTGTTGTGTATTCTATTATCCAACCATTTATTTAGGAGAAATTATGCATGGAGTGTCGGCATGGGAATTTAAATGCCAAATGAAAGTATCAGTTTTATCCATCATATTGGATTGATGGTCAATCAAATAAGGTGTTAGGAAGAATCGATCCTTATTTCCAGGAATAAAACACAAGTGGCGGAGAATTTTAAGGAAAAATGAGCAGTCGACAAAGATCAGTCAAACAATATCCATATTTTATGGTAGCATTTCAACATATATCTCAAATTTCAAGAAGTCAATTTTAGATTTGGAGGAAGGACCCATATTTTCAAGCATGAAATCAACAAGTCAAATATTGATTTGATCATCTCTAGATCTCCTACTTCAGTTAGGTGTTTTTAGTCTTTTTTGTTATGGTAAAATCCCAAAGTTTTGTGCCAAGTCACTAAATGTAATCTCAGTTGTAATGAAATCTATTTGCTAGATTTTAGAATATGAAATTTGGGATCGATTCCCTTATTTCTATGTATAAAGATATTTATTTAAAATAAAAGGGGAGTTATGAACTGACACATCAACCCAACTCCACTCAATTTCAAGAAACACCAGAAAAATTGTTTGTTCTTGAAGGAGATTATCTAAATGTCTAATGTTGTCAAGAAGCAAAGGAATTTGAAACTTGTGCCATATTGATCTATCACTATCCAAGGTTTATCTCCATATTATTGGCATGCATGGGCATCAATGCATATTCAACATCCAACTACAACTTATGAAGACTTTTTTTATGCAACTCTTCCACTTTAGTTATCAACAATAGTTCCAGTTTTCAAATGTTTTAGTCATTGTTGTCAAGTGTATTTTTCGAATGAATGAAGATGAATTTTTGAAACCAAAAAGAGGTTTTTAGTTGGGACAAGCCCATTCACAAAAACATCTCCGAGGTTTTACACAACTATCATGGTTTTGGAGATACTAAGGGATGTTTGGACCTTGTTTTTCAAGAATTCGCTAGATTGTTTCTAAAAATAACTCATAGACATCAGTCCATGAGCCACCTCATCAATTTGAATTGGAGATATGATAGAGGTATTCGAACCCTCTCTTGATGGGGACAAATAGATGGATATTTAAATGCAAAATAGTTCATATTTTGGAGGGATCAAGCAACATGTTAAATTATGAGCTTGATTTCTTATGCAGATTAATTCTTTTATTTTCTTCAATACTTTGATTACAAATTAATACACTTCAACAATACCAAATCATAACTGAATAGCAATAGCTATGTAGATAAGTAAGCATGCACATCAACAACACATATACCCTGGGGAAAACTTGTACAGGAAGAAACCCCCCAACAAACAATATTCCTTTATTGCATTAACAAAGGAATATCCACTTACAAATAAGATCACTTACAAATATCCACCATGAATGTTCTATTCTTAAATAGTTTTCCAAGATGAATCTGACCTAAAAAAGACCTAAGAGACCTTGCTGAAATACACCTCTGATATGTTGCTTCTATTGTTGATATACAACACTGATATGTTGTTGATATATATATATATATATATATATATATATATATATATGCCTCTGATATGTAGCCTCTATTGTTGATATACAACACTGATATGCTTCTTTGGTATCCTGCCTCTTTATCACTGATATTCTTCTCTATTGCTTCACCCTTATCCTGCATATCAAACTGTGTTGAAGAGAGGGGTCGACCTTTGCTTATATAGGCTGAAGAGGAGAAGAGGAGAGGCTTGAAATAGTAATGTGTTTGCATGCTTTAATCATAACTCAGCTTCATACTTTAGTTTGAACTTAGAACTAGACTTGAGACTGGTATACTCTAGTTCGAAAATAGAACTAGACTTGAGACTTCAGTTACAACTCAACATTACACTTTAGTTCGAAAATAGAACTAGACTTGAGACTGGTATACTTTAGGTCGAAAATAGAACTAGACTTGAGACTTTAGTTATAACTCAACATTACACTTTAGTTCAAAAATAGAACTAGACTTAAGACTTCAGTTGCAACTTGACATTACACTTTAGTTCAAAAATAGAACTAGACTTAAGACTTCAGTTACAACTCAACATTACACTTTAGTTCTAAAATAGAACTAGACTTGAGACTTCAATTACAACTCAACTCTTTACAAGGAAATTCAAAATTCTCTTCATGGTGGATAATGTTACACGTGCCAACGCACTAGATCAATACATTTATATAATTTGCAATATTAGGAATATTGTTTGTTTTTGGCTCATACGAATTTTATATTCAGCCTAACTTTTTCTAGATGCCTTGAATTTTTTCTCATGGCTCACAAGGCTTGACTAGGCTCACAAAGGTTGTACATTCCCCCTAACTTTTGCACTAGTCTGTTTATGCTCACAGAGGTTGTACTTTCCCCCTGGCTTTTGCACTAGACTGTCTATGCTCACATAGGTTTTACATTCCCCCTGACTTTTTCATTAGACTCACATAGAATCTCATTCGTCCTAACTTTTGGTTTTACTCATAGTGGTTGTACAGTCCCCCTGGCTTTTGTCAATACCTCACAAGACTAGTTGATTCTCCAAATATCCCTGGCTAGCCTCAGGGTGGCCCATATGGCTTCTCATTGGAGAATGATTATCGATGCTGCCAAATTTAACACTCCCTCTCAGGGAGGGAGTCATTCTCAGCCACACCAAGCTTACCTCTCAGCTGCACAAATTGTCTCGAGGTCAGAGGCTTGGTTAGGATATCAACTACCTTCTCGCTCATGGATATTTACTGTAACTTTATAGTTTTTCTCTGGACCAAGTCTCAGATGTAGTGGTACCTCATGTCAATATGTTTTGACTTGTCATGAAATACTGGGTTCTCTGTTGATTTTATGCAAATTTGATTGTCACAGTGAACCGCCGTCATGTCGAGCTTGTCACCAAACAACCCAGAAACCAATTTTTTGAGCCATATTGCTTCCTTGCTAGCATCACTTACTGCAATGTACTCAACCTCTTATATACTCTATGTAATGGATCCCTTCTTCTATCTTGACCAAGAGATCATAGTGAATCCGAAACTAAATCATTATCTGGAAGTACTCTGTTGATCCATTGGGACTCTTGCCCAGTCAACATCTACATGCCCATGCAGAAATAAACTACCACTGGATGTATATCTCAGACCATAAGTAATGGTCCCTCTGAGATATCTCAAGATGTGCTTTGCTACCACCCAGTGTCTCTATCTCGGTTCAGTCATGAAATGACTTATTGCAATCACTGCATAACATATATCTGGCCTAGTGTGGATCATGTACATCTATGATCCAATCAACAACCTATACATGGTGGGATCCACCAAATCTGAACCTGTATCAGAATCATGTAGCTTCCTCAAGTTGGTAATCATCGGAGTAGACATGGATTTGCAATACATCATACCAAACCTCTTTAGTACATCCACTGTGTATTTTCCTTGTGCCAAAAATATCTCTCCCTATCTTTTCCACACTTCCAATCCTAGGAATAAATGCATAAAGCCTAAGTCTTTCATCTCGAATTTTGAGGTTAGCTCCCTCTTACACCATGATATTATCCCTTCATATCTTGTTAGAAAGATATCATCAACATACAGGATTAGTATAACAGGTTGGTTACCTCTTACCTTGAAGTACAGATTTGCATCAACATCACTTTTATGAAATCCCAAGATTTTAAGAAAGCCATCAATCATGTCATACCAAACTCTGGGAGACTGCTTAAGACCATACAAGCCCTTCCTTAGCTTACATAAACGAGTCACTTTGTTACGCAGTACAAAACCATCTAGTTGTTCCAGAAATACCTCATGTTCAATCTTTCCATTCAAGAATGTTGTTTTTACATCCATATGATGTAGCTTCCAACCAAGAACAGAAGCTAAAGCAATAATAGTTCGAATGGAGGTATACCTAGATACAGGGGAAAAAGTCTCTTCATAGTCAATTCCTTCTTTCCAAGTGAAGCCTCTGGCTACAAATCTTGCTTTTAACTTTTCCACACTTCCATCAGCTGCATGTTTGATCTTATAGATCCATTTGGAAGAAATCATTGATTTGTCTTTTGGCCTCGGAAAAATGTCCCAAACATTGTTATTTATAATAAACCTATATTCCTCAAGCATGGCATCCTTCCATAATTGTAATTTATCTACTTCTTCAAACGAAGAAGGTTTGGCATCACTAATGCTTCTCATTAGTGCAAAATAGCCTCCAAACCTATGAGGCCTCTTCCTTTCCTTGAAAGTTCCTTTGGGAGAAGCTATCCTTTATGTTTCCTGCACTATTTATTTAATCCACCTTGGCTTACTTTTGACTGGAGGTTCTCCAAGAGATATTTCTAACACTTCAACAGGTTCTAGGCGATCATTACCTGGCCCTTCACAAGGTTCCTCCCTCTTATCATATGAATCTTCATTTTCAGAAGAGGGTGAATCTGGTTGAACTGCTTCTGATTCCTGTTGAAGTTCTCTAGATTTATTAAATGTGGCTTCCTCATGGAAATTTACATCTATTCTTACCTCTATTTTCCTCTGACCTGGTACATAAATCCTGTAAGCCTTGGATTTCTTATTGTACCCCACAAAAAACCCCTTTCTTTCTTGAGGGTTCCATCTTTGTCCTCTTTTCCTTAGGGACATGAATATACATAGGACACCCAAATATCCTTAGATTCCCTACTTCAGGTTTGATCCCTGAGAAGACTTCTTCAAGAGTCATTTCCTTCAAGATAGCATGTGGACACATGTTCTGAATATACACAATAGTGGAGGTATCTTCTTCCCATAAATAATTTGGTAGATCCTAGTCAAACATCATTGCTTTCGCGGCCTCACAAATTGTCCTATTTTTTCTCTCAGCAACTCCATTTTGCTGACGACTGTATGGCACAGTCAATTGTCTCATGATTCCTGCTGACTTGCAGAAATCCTTAAATTGGAGAAATTCAAACACTCATCCATTGTCTGTTCTAAGGATTCTTATGTGTTTCCCTGTCTACTTTTCAAAAAAGGCTTTATACTCTTTGAATTTATCAATTGTGTCACTTTTATCTTTAAGGAAATATTTCCAAAATTTTCTTGAGTAATCATCAATAAAAATGACATAATACAAATGACCACTAAGTGAGGGAGATGAAAATGGACCACATACATTAGAATGAACTAGATCTAAGATTCCCTGAGCTCTGTTGTCACTACTAGGAAATGATTTCTTTATATTTTTACCTAGCATGCATCCCTTACAAATTTCATTTTTACTAAGAGAAATAGAGGGCATGCCACATACCATGTTCTGTAGATATGGAAGAGCTTTGTAATGAATATGTCCAAGTCTTCTGTGCCAAAACTCGTTGGAGCTAGTCGCACCATGAGCCAATGCCCGAATTGACTATCCTGACATGATGTACAGTCCTCAACTATGAGTTACAATGGGTTTTTTTGTACTTAAGTGGCTACCTTTATCCCATAGTAGTGCCTTCATGTCCTTGAATATCACCCAATATCCCTTTTCCTCAAGGGTTGCAACTGATAGTAGATTCTTCTTGAGCCCTGGAACATATAATACTTCTTCAACATGAAGTCTAGCCCCAGATTCCAATATGAAGGAGATAGATCCTACTCCCTCTATCTTGTAACATTTTTCATCCCCAAGCTCAACATGCTCTGCAAAAGATTTTGTCTCGAAATATGAGAGGATCTCCTTGTACCCTGTCATGTGCTTTGATGCACCATTGTCTACTAACCAAGTTTTCAGCCCCATGAAAACTGAACTGGATAAGGCAGAAACCAAGTAATATTCTTTTCTATTTTATTTCTCATTAGAAGGACTTTTCTGATTTCTTTTGGATTCATCATCCTCAGAAGTTGATGCATGATGTTTCCCTTTCCTAGGATATTTCTTTCTAAACCAACAATCTTTAGCAAAATGACCCAACTTATTACAACTAAATCATTTAATCTTAGATGTATCAATATTCTTTCCTTTGAATGTACATTTGGTGTTTGGCTTCCTCTAAGAGCCTTTTGGGAAAGTTCTTTTCTTCTTTCCCTTGAATCTTGATGCCAAAGTTAAGTGCTCTTCTTTCATTGACTCGCTCCTGGTAGTTGTGTGACTCTCCTCCTGGAGGAAATCATGTCATAACCTCTCAAACGTGGGATGAATATCTCTCCCACTTACACTGGATAAGAAGGTCTCCCATGAAGAAGGAAGACTATCAAAAATGGCCTGCACTAAATCATCATCGTCCACTATCACCCCTATGACCAAAAGCTGATCTCTGATCTGGGCTATTCTGGAACATAAAGATGCCACTGATTCACCTTTATCCATATTCAAATTCTTAATCTCATGCTTAAGTGTCCTCTTCTGACTTGGAGGCTGTTTCTCATACAGATTCACCAAAGTATCCATACAGCCCTTGGAAATCATTAACGAATCATTGCAGACATTATATTGTCTTTGACTGAATCAAAGATGATTCTCTTGGCCTTTGATTGACTATTCATGAAGGCTTCTCTTCCTACATTATTCATGGGTTCCTCCACCACTATGGTCTCATACTGCTCAAGATCATGCTACTGCAAGATATTTGTCATCTGGAGCTTCCACACATTGAAGTTGGTATCTCCTTCGAGCCTATCCTCGGCCCTGATTGAAATGGAGGATGCCATGGACCTCACACTGGAAACTTAATCAAGCTATCTTAGATCTATGTGTACCTTTTGATGCACTTCAACACATTTAACACACCCTAAGCTTTGATACCATGTTAAATTATGAGCTTGATTTTTTATGCGAATTAATTTTTTTTTCTTCAATACTTTTATTCCAACTTAATACACTTCAACAATACCACATCATAACCGAATAGAAATAACTATCTAGATAAGAAAGCATGCACATCAACAACACATATACCCTGGGGAAACCCTGTACAGGGAGAAAAACCCCAGCAAACGATATTCCTTTATTGCATTAATAATGTAAGATCACTTACAAATATCCACCATGAATGTTCTACTCTTAAAGAGCTTTCCAAGATGACTCTGACCTGAAAAAGACCTAAGAGACCTTGCTGAAATACACCTCGGATATGATTCTTCTATTGTTGATATACAACACTGATATGTTGTTGATATACGCCTCTAATATGCAGCCTCTATTGATGATATGCAACATTGATATGCTTCTTTGGTATGTTGTCTCTTTATCACTAATATGCTCCTCTATTGCTTCACCCTTAACCTACATAACAAGTTGTGTTGAAGAGAGGGGTCAACCTCTGCTTATATAGGCTAAAGAGGAGAGGCTTGGAATAGTAACTTGTTTGCATGCTTTAATCATAACTCAGCTTCATACTTTAGTTTGAACTTAGAACTAGACTTGAAAGTGGTATACTCTAGTTCGAAAATAGAACTAGACTTGAGACTTCAGTTACAACTCAACATTACACTTTAGTTCAAAAATAGAACTAGACTTGATACTGGTATACTTTAGTTAGAAAATAGAACTAGACTTGAGACTTCAGTTATAACTCAACATTACACTTTAGTTCTAAAATATAACTAGACTTAAGACTTCAGTTGCAACTCGACATTACACTTTAGTTCCAAAATAGAACTAGACTTAAGACTTCAGTTACAACTCAAAATTACACTTTAGTTCTAAAATAGAACTAGGCTTAAGACTTCAGTTACAACTCAGCATTACACTTTAGTTCTAAAATAGAACTAGACTTGAGACTTCAGTTACAACTCGACTCTTTATAAGGCAATTCGAAATTCTCTTCATGGTGGATAATGTTACACGTGCCAACACACTAGATCAATACATTTATATCATTTTCAATATTAGGAATATTGTTTGTTTCTAGCTCACAGGAATTTTATATTCAACCTAACTTTTGCTAGATGCCTTGAATTTTTCTCGTGGATCACAAGGCTTGACTAGGCTCACAGAGGTTGTACGTTCCCCCTGACTTTTTCACTAGTCTATCTATGCTCACAGAGGTTGTACGTTCCCCCTTACTTTTTCACTAGACTACTTATTCTCATAGAGGTTGTACGTTCCCCCTGACTTTTTCATTAGAATCACATAGCATCTCGTTCATCTTGAATTTTGGTTTGACTCACAAAGGTTGTACGTTCCCCCTGGATTTTGTCAATACCTCACAAAACTAGTTGATTCTCCAAATCTCCTTGGCTAGACTCAAGGTGGACCATAGGCATCTCATTGGAGAATGATTGTCAATGCTGCCAAATTTAACACACAGGGTTTTGGTTGGACCTTAAAGCATAAAATTGTTAAGTTTCCCACTTGGTGAATATAGTTTTTTTGTGACAAACTATGTTTTCTTCTCAAATCTTATGTGTCTTCTTATCTTATCTAGATGCAAATTGAAATGAATGCAAAGTTTTTTTTTTCTTTTCCTTTCATCTATTGTCTCAATGAACTATTTATTGTAATGCAAAACGATCTCATTTATTGTTTCAGTGAATCGTTTATTGTAATACAACATGTTTGGATGATTTGTGTCCAGGTACATGTTTTGGATCTAAAATGTTATTTCAAGTCTAAAATTTCATACACCAAGTAACATATTGTATGCTTGTTTGTATTTCATTTGTTTTATTCCTCATATATTTATCTTCTCACCAAAATGTATGCCACCATCTAAGGGAAACCTTATAGTGATATTGTTGAACACTCCAACTAGATCCATGTCCTTGGAAACCTATCTATCATATGGCCAACAAAATTAATTCATAAAAACCAATCCTTCCAACAATTGAGGTGGCCTAGATCTTCCCTTTAGCAGTTAGGTGAAAACCTTAGGACCAACAACATTATAGAAGAAGTTTTTGCAAAGATGATACCGCCCCCAACAATGACTAGATTGGTTCCTCAAATCACTAATCTGTATCATTGCCAAAGATGTGGCTACAAAATTTCCTCAAACTAAAGATGAGGCCATCAAAAAGGCCCAACATTTTGATCTTATTTACTCCCAATAGAGGTACTTATACTTTGTATTTCTAGATGCTCCACATCCTCTTCCCTTTGGTCAAGAAAAACCTAGAACATCACATGTCTTAGATAAATTGATCATATCCATGGCCCATTTTAACCCATATTCTCAATCGATACCCACATTTGGGACCAAAAAATACCATCAACCATACGAGGGGACCCCATATTATCCTCCCCATACCTCTCCAACCCCTTTTATAGCCCCTCCTAATCCCTTGATTGGAGGTCATGTATCTGTACCACCAACCAATTCGATGCAAGTACCACTTTGAGTTCCACCACCTACCACATCATAAAAATCCATTAATGTAGGTGGATCATCCACCTCATACACTCAATATAGATTCCCCCCACAAGGTAATCCATATTAAACCTTCCCTGGTCCCCCCCAACTTGTTACCCCACCACATGGAAAACAACATGTCAGTGTGAATTTTATTCAACCTTCTCCTATTCAACAAGTCCAAGACTTTGAACAATTGAATACTACCAAAACAAATAATCAATCCAATAACAACAAAAATGAGGGAAAGAATAAAAACAACACCAACTAGGGGCAAGGGGAAAACCCTCCAAAAAAAAACATTTCAGCAGGGGGAAACTAGAACCGTGGCAACCAAAATCCCCAAGGGGGCACCAATAATGGCCAACAAATACAAGAGAAAAACAACAACCTCATGACCAATTTCCCTTATGCAATATGCATTGAATATGGTCATTACACTCACCATTTCCCTCAAATTTTCGATTACAAAAGGATGAAAGAAGCCATGTGTCTGCCAAGACCCCCTACTCCACAGGGACCACCATAGGTTCCTCAAAAATATATGTAGCCACAAACCCCTATGGTATTACAAAATATAATTCCCCACCAAGGATTCATCAATACTCAGCTAGACTTGGTCCCCCCCCCCATAATAGTTGGGACAATTTCCCAACCCAAGTCACGCTCAACAAAGGAATCTAGTTGATCGCATAATTATTCTCACATAAGAAGAAATCCAACTACAAACTCGTGACCATCAATATGGCATACCTCCTGAATCAAATGTGATGACCTCATACTCACCCCAATTACCTACTGGACAACTTTTGACAATACCTTGTCCTAGGACAGAAAAAACCATTTGTGTACCCCATGCACCTTTGCACAGAAACATGCATAACCCTCATGCTCGATCAACACACAACTATAGTCTCATCGATGATTTGGCTCAATATCCAGTTGCTCTGTTATTTTTATAGGCTCTCCAAACATTGCCTTCAAAATGAAAGGCCTTTCTCTCACAATTGGGGGCAATTGACCCATCAGATACTTGTTTGATCACATTTTATTTTGATAATGTTGAACCATGCCTTCCCTCTTTGGTCGCTTTCCAAATCTAGGTCAAAATATGAAATATAATAGTACATCGATGTATCATCGATGATGGGGAATATACGTGTATTATGTCTAAAACAATATGGAAACAACTCAAATCACCTAAGCTCATCTCTTCAACCATTACTCTCTGAGCATACGATGGCTACCCATTACAACTTGAAGGCCTCTACCAGAATGTGCCAATTGAACTAGGAGGGAAAACGATTATCATTAACATTGAAGTATTTGATGCCCAATTGTATTAAAACATCCTCTTTGGACACAATTATGTGTATGCCATGAAGGTTGTCTGTAAGGTAGCTAGAGAGGTAGTGGGGGGGCCTAGAGGGCCCATAGTGATAATAGTGGAGGTCATTCAATGTAAGGTGGACTAGGTCCACTATATTATTAAATAAGGCC
>JZKD02S2218298.1:217462-231356 GCA_000966675.3 Picea glauca
CCACATCAAGGAAAGGTAATCATCGTCGACCAATTAGCCTTCGTTAACTTGGATACACGTACTGGCAACATAATGTTCATCGCTAAAACCCCACCAGGTTACGAGAACGTCGATGTAGGTCTTCTCAAAGACTCCTCATTAATGGGTACCTTCCCCATTCCACCACCCGATGTTCCACATGCATATGTCGCTTCGATCAACATGATCTCTACCTCAATTCACGGAAACCCTGCATCTCACGACCCATGGACGGTACCTGACCACAACGATCATCTTCATTACGGTGATGAAATGCCTTTGAGTATGGTTGAATCCGCCTATCAAGCCATTCAATCGGCAACCCTTATACCCCCTCTCTTGGTGAGTTATCTCCATCTCCTTTCCATGTCATTTTTCCCACGAATGAGATGATTATGTCTGTCATGGAAGACACCCCTTGGAATGATGGACATCACCATTCCATCCTCTTCCTGGAACAACACACCATCGAGAGCTACCAATGGATCTCAACCCCGTCGACTGTTGTCGTCATTTCCACCATTCCTGAGTCCACACACAATGTGTTTTCCAAAGGGAACTTAAGAAATATCTCACCCACTATTCCCCTCGACATATCCATCAAACTTGGAATTGTCGAAAATGTGCATATCGGAGCTTTGTGTTCCCCTAATGAAATCATCACCTACAAGTCACTTTTCAAATAATTTTGTGACGTCTTCGCCTGGAGCTATGAAGAAATGTTGGGCATCGACCCTGACATTGTGATACATGAGATTAAGACATACCCAGTTGCTAAACCCGTCCAGCAACACCTTCATCCAGTTCACCCACGTAAAGCGGTTGCTATCAAGCTTGAAGTTGAGAAACTTTTCAAAGCCGGCTTTATTTACCTGGTGGACCTCACTGACTGGGTTTCCAATATTGTCCCGATTGAAAAGAAACAAGGCACAATCCGCGTATGCGTTGATTATAGGGATATTAACAAAGCTTGTCCTAAAGACAACTTTCCTACCCCCTTCGTCGATCAGATTGTCGACGATTGCGCCGGAAGCGAAATCTTCTCTCTAATGGATGGTTTCTTCAGATATAATCAAATCAATATTGTTCCCGAGGATCAACACAAGACTATTTTTATTTTTCCTTGGGGCACTTTTGCCTATCGGAAACTTCCTTTCGGTCTCAAGAACATTGGCACAACATTTTAGCACACTATGTCTTATGCCTTCCATGATATCAAGCACATCGTGCAGCCATATCTTGATGACTTACCTGCTCATTCCATGAGTCGATTCAATCATCCAATCCACCTCCGAGCCATTTTCCGCTGCTGTTGGTTTTACCATATACGCTTGAATCCTCACAAATGAGTTTTTTGCATAGAATCCAGCTGACTTCTAGGATTTATTTTTTCACGTCAAGGGATCAGGGTAGATCCTTTAAAGGTCGAGGCGATTCTCAATCTCCCTCCTCCTTCTACACTTCACCAGTTACAAAGTTTTCAAGGGAAAGCAAACTTTCTTCGTCATTTCATCCCAAACTATGCCGAGATAACTCTTGGATTTACGTGACTCCTCAAAAAGGGGTCTGAGTTCATATGGGATACCATCGCAAACAAAGCCTTCGAAGCTTTGAAACTGTCCCTGACACATGCTCCGTTTCTCTTCCCCCCTGATTACAGTCGCGATTATTTCCTCTACCTCACAGCCTCGACTTCCACCATTGTTATGGTTCTCGTCCAAGAGGATGATTCCCATGACAAACGTGTTATCTATTACTTGAGTTGAAGTTTAACACCTACCGAAACCAAGTATTTACATGTCAAAAAACAGGCCTTGGCAGCTGTCCAAGCAGTTCAACGTTTCTGGCACTATATCCTCTCTCGAAGACTACGATAATTTCTAACTGCAACCCTATGAAACACATTCTCACACGTCAATTGCTAGGGGGAAAATACTCCAAATGGATCATGATACTTCAGGAGTTTGACTTGGAATTCAAACGAGCTAAGTCCAAGAAGTCCTTAGTGTTTTCCAAGTTGATATGCGACTTTCCCTACTTTGAAACGGAAAATGTAGCAGCCGATTCATTACCTGATGAATCCCTTTTCCTAATTAGTTTCGATGATCTTTGGTATGGAGATGTCATCATATATCTCCAAACCTAGACTTTCTGGCCCAATTTGTCCAGTACTGACCGATGTTGAATATGCTACCAAGCCCATCAATATATTATCCTCGGAGATACTCTTTATCGTCGTGGGATTGACTCAGTTTTTCGATGATGCTTCATGTTCGACAAAGCCAAGAAAGCCTTAAATGACTGTCATTATGGAGCCTGTGGTGGTCATATGTCCGGGTATGCTACTGCCCAGAAGATCTTACGAGCAGGGTATTTTTGGCCTTCTTTATTTAACGATTGTATAATCGTCGTCCAAAAATGCCATGCTTGCCAGACCTATAATCATAAGATACAGTCACATCCCGCTCCTCTTCACCCTGTGGTCTCCGTTGGTCCTTTTTCAAAATGGGGCATCGATTTCATGACATGTCACTCCCACTCGGTCGGGGGGCATGGATACATTATTGTAGCCGTAGATTATTTTACGAAATGGGTCGAGGCGATGTCGACATTTGACAATACTGGGAAGACTGAAACATTATTCATTTTCAATCACATCATAGCTCGTTTTGGTGTTCCTCAGGCTATCGTCACTGATCATGGTAGCCACTTTAGAAACTTCATGATGTCTGAACTCACTAAAAAGTTGGGTCTTCACCATAAAAACTCAACACCCTATTACCCACAAGCCAATGGCCAAGTCAAAGCGATTAATAAAGTTCTCATAACCATGCTTCGACGAATGATAGGGATTCACAAAACAAGTTGGCACACAATGTTGTTTTAAGAATTGTGGGCTTACCAGACGTCCATTAAGTCCACTACTGGGTTTACACCTTTCCAGTTAGTCTATGGTTTAGAATCCATCCTCCCGATTGAATGTGAGATACCCTCCTTAAAACTAGCTGTCGAACTCCTACCAAACACTTCTGCCGAGGAAGAACGTCTATTGTATCTCATGCGATTATAGGAAACTTGACGCGATGCTACCCTAGTCATAGAATCCTAGAAGAAACGTGTCAAGGCCTAATACGACAAACATGTCAAGCTTCACGTTTTCTCCGAAGGAGATCTGGTTCTCCTCTACGAAAAAGATCGAGATATGCTAGGAGCTGGAAAATTTGAAGCCATGTGGTGAGGTCCTTATATCGTTAGATGAGTTTTGGAGAAAGGAGCTTACGAGTTATTAGATTACGACGGTATCCCTTTGAGTGAACCCAGAAATGGGTTGTACTTAAAGAAGTACTATGCATAAGATCACCTGTGCATGAGTACTTGTATTTTATTGTATCATACTTCTTATGTGTTGTTGTAGTATGCTTTTTTATTATCTGGTCTCTGCCCTTATGTGACATTGTGTATGAATTCCAGATGTCTGAGTCTTCAATACCCCACATTGGCTTCACTGATGGCGCTATCTGTAGTACTCAGAACCTTGCTTCTACTGCGTGGGCAATTTACGCCCCTACAAACGAACTTATCACTCTACGAGGTGTGTGCCTCGGTCGTGTGACCAACAATATTGCAGAGTATAGTGTCATTATCGAATTGTTGATTGATGCTATCTCGCTTGGTATCTGTCACTTGGTTGTGCAACTCGATTCACAGCTCGTAGTACTACAATTAAGTAATGTCTATTCTATTCGAAGTCCTACTTTGTTACGAGTATATTTACGAATTCACCTCTTGGAACGTTATTTTGATTATATTGAGTATCATCATATTCCTAGATGTCTAAATACATTAACTGATGAATTAGCTAACTATGTATTAGACAGAAATTTGGGTCATTTATAAATCAATCACATCAAGTATCACACAACACAAGATAAGCTGGTAGATGTCGTATGTATATATAACGATCAAAAAGTTTTTTACAAAAATTTTTGTCCAAGGACCAAAATTTCAAAATCTGAAGCTCATAGCTTCTACAAAGTGATGTCATGGATGACGTTCACGGTAACACATGACTTCCGGAGAAACCCTACGAAGAATTCGGCCAACAAACTCTGACACCCCCACCGTATGACACTAATAACGTCGCAGGACCTCTCCAAGAGGAATGTCTAGAATGTCTGCAGTCAAACCCTCTAAGTTTTGTTCCACTACCTCATAATCTTCAGCGTCCCATTGTGGCACTAGAGCCACCTCTCCTCATCGTTGAATAGGAGAAGTACCCGGAGGTCGATAAGGCCCCACGTCTATGTCATCAAAAAAGATTTTTTGTAATTAGACCTTGGACGAACATAAAAACATTTGCATATGATAAAATTCACAAAAACATTTAAAAAGTAAAAAGTGTGTACGTCTTACCGAGATATCCCCACTGAGTGCCCTCGGGCAGGGCCAAGTCCGGATCCCCTCGGAAGTCCAACCCGGCATAGGAATAATCATCAACCATCAGCATCTGTGGTCGCAACCAGTCAAAGAAGGAATCATTGTATTTGATGATTGGTCTAGCTACATGTCGGGCCAAGAGGTTACACCACCTCAAAATCCTTGGATCCTCTGGAGTCGGTAGACCCCACTCAACCTACAACCTCAACAAGGGAACCCTCTCAAGAAATAAAGACACCAACAATGACCCGTACCTTAATTGCTTCAGGTTTCCTCTCCTGCATTTGGTCAACTGCCTCTTCACGCTACGAAGCACTGCGTCTACCCAGTTAAAAACTTGAGGCTCAATACACTCTATGGCGTACTAAAAGTAGCTCTAGAGAGCCATGTGTGGAGCAGTGCTCCCAGCCATATGAGTAATGGTGAACAAAATAGTGTGAAGGGTCAAATCCTGCACCCCCCAAATGGCCACTTTTCATTTGCTTCTTTCTGCCTCTGGAACACGATACAAATGGCAGTATTCACTCATAGGTAGCCCACCACCTTGGCTACCAGTCAATCTAGCGTGGTACCCACGTCATGATAGTCCTGTCAAGAAATAAATGTCCTCGATATCCAAGGACAATGTGTGAACCCCTACGTGGAATACTTGTTGGTCCACGTCCCACATATGCACGAGGTACTCCAACAGCTTGACTTGGGCCCTCATACCCTGGATCCGAAAGAATTTCAAGAGACCACAGTCTCGCAAAGCGGCAACGGTGCCCGATTCATTCCCAAAAATAGCATAATCTTATTCATGCTCTCTTTCACACCATTCCAGAACCATGGTGATATCCAAATGCCTGCCTAAGAAACATAAGAAGAAGGTCAACAACTCTCTTCAAGACTTGGTACATTTTTTATTGGGAAAACATCAAACAAAATTTTCACTTTGCGGTTCTCGCAGGTGCCCCTTTGGCACAGTGTGAGGTTCTTGCAGGTCTCTTTGGGGACACCTACAAGAATGATGCATTCTTGCAGGTCCTGTGTGGCTAGCCTGCGAGAATGCCTGAGCAAATTTGAGCCCTAAAACAAGCTCAAAAACTTGAAATTTACCAATGAAAATTAAAAATTGAACCATAAAAATATAGAAGACAAGGAGCTTACCTCACTGTCGAAGACAGTTCGCCAAATGGTTGTTTGTACCTTCCGCAATCGAGCGCTGAAATTCAAGGGCAAAAGAGGGGTTTTGGGCTAAAATCTTGGCAAAGTTACAATGACTATGGTAAAAATAAATTTTACCCACTTCTATTTACTTTTACCATTTTTGTTGGTTTTTATAATTGTTTTATTTATTAAACCTAATGCCTAATACCCTTATGAGTGTGACTTTTTGTAGACATAACGACTTCGATGTCCATACACAGGGATAGGGATTTTTTCTCTTTTTCATCGCATGTTTAAGTTGTTTTTTATGATTTTTTGCACAAAACCTCAAGCTTGGTCTTTGTCCGTTATCACGCTTGAAAATACATGAGAATGTAATCGAGCACACTTTTATCACTTTTTCGGGCTCAACAAGGTTATACGAAAAAGGAACCCCCTAGAGTCCTCTTTAAGCTCTTTTCAGACTCTCTAAACATGAAAAGAGTGTCGAGCGATCTTGCTATTTTCACGCTCATTAAAGTATTTTAAGAAAGCATCTGTTGTGTGATAATTTATCTCTTTTTTGGTCTCATTAGACTATTTTACAAAAAAGGAACTGAGAGAGTTCTCTTTTGAGTGTTTTTCTAGATTCTATAATCATGAAAAACCTTCGAGTTTTCTATCTTTGGACTCGTTAAACAAACATAGAAAGACCCATAAAGGGACCGAACCACTCCTTCCTAGGGTTCGTTAAACATAATCCAAGGGACTCATCCGAAGGATGAGCTTACATCAACAAGCATATGTTATCCTCCTCAAGCTTGCGTAAAAATAAAGAGGTTCTCGCCAAAAATGGTGGGGGGAAATTTGGGAAAGGGATATGTTTTTGTATTCATATTATTGGCAGTAAGTGTCGCTCTTGAACATGACACTCTCCTATTCATTATATGAAGTCATTTTGGGAAATCCATTTGTCTCTCATTCGATTTGCTACAAGGTCATATCCTAAGTCGTCTCTGAGTCAGTGCTGCCAAATCATTGGTCGTGTCATTCATATGTTCAAGAGAAGTTCATGTGAAACCTCTATTAAGTTGGCCATCTACAGTTGTTCATTCTCTCCATGTCGGCCTTCCTTGTGTCCAATCCAAATTATATCATACTCTGTTTCACCTTCAAAATTTGTTCCTCATATCGTGTCATTGATGGGGGATACATCAAGGCCCTCCTGTGACGAGTTTTGTTCCATCGACTCTAGCTCATTATCCGGAAACAAGACTTAGAAATTATTTGGTACCTTGGAACTTGCATGCCTCAATGGCAGGTTTCCTCACTTTCGACAGTGGGTTTTCATCATTGACCCCTGATCGGGGGATTCCATCAAATGTTTGACCTCAACTCATTTATTCACATTTGGTGGATTTTTCTAGTGTACCTTGGGAGTCATTGACATTAATGGTGATTTCCCTCACACTTGTTAACGGTTTCATCAATGACCGCTAATCAAGTGGTTTCTACCATGTTCAACTTCAACACATGTAATCACATGGTTAGATTCATACTTTCAAGTGATGAGATTGAAGACCCTGGTTCTCATCTCTTTGATCCAGGTTGCGATGGAATATGTATAATTTGCTGACACATAGATCCACTTTGTATGTCTCGTGGCTATGTCGTCTTAATTTGAATCTTCTTGCATGGATCCACAGTGTATTCTTGGTGGCTATGCAATATTTTGATGGCATGGATCCACGGTGTATGATTGGTGGCCATGACCTATGTTTATGATGTCATCTGTCTGTGATCTGAGTATGGGAATGCCTACCTTAGAACTAGTATGATATTCTGCAGATACTTGGTTGTTTGCAGGTTTCCGATTAGGTGCGCTCCTGGTTTCCGACACACACACGCAGTTTACAAAGTATTTCGGTTTTCACTGATTCTGGCCTCATACTTTGGGGGGAATTCTGTTACACATGATTTTGGTCATCTCGGTGATGTATTAACAATAGTGTACTCAGGCTCCCAACAAGAACTTTCTCCTAAGAAAAGTGGCATTTATCTCCTTCCAGAAAACATATTTTCAAGGTGATTTCACAGGCTACATATGGCCTAGGGTGGGAGAATGACCCATTCTCGCAAGCCACCTTCATCTAGGGTGCAAAATTCTCGTACGTTGCTCTATACACAGGGTGAAAACTTTTTTTTGAACTTGGAAAAGAGAAGAAGTCTCGAGGGTTCTAGAAGGGAATCTTCTAGAAAATGGGTTGGCATTCATATGGTTGTCATTTTACTGGCTTCCCTGATTTGGTGGGATCATTCTCATCCAAGTAACCATCTCACCCTCTCCTATATATTGAAAGGATTCTCATGGAAAAGGTTAAGCAAGATTAATTGAAGAATTGGTGAAGTAATTGTGTGAAGAACCTAGCTTGAACAGAAGCTTGGATACTCTAGTAGGTCTATCAAGAGGAATTGGATCTTCTTCATGCAAGTACAGATCAAGTGTGTGTGTCAGAACCAAGAGTCACCAAAAGGAATCTTGCGACATCAAGGCGATCAAGTTGTATCTTCTACTTTCGATTAATATGATACAGTGGCATGTCTTTTTCCCATAAAGTCATTCTTACTTTATTCTGTAATTCCTTGATCATACACATAAGTTGACAATTGAATACATTTTGCTATCTTCACTTTGATTGGTTTGTTTTGTCTTGGTCTTGACCTCATGAGAGAACTGGAGCAAAGCGGGAGCAACAGAGACCTAAGGAAGCGATACAAAGGTATGTCACTTGTTCCTCCTTACTAGTTAATTCAATGGTCATAACTTAGGGAAAGAGTCATGTCTTGTCCTATTTTGTTCTAGATCCAAGTGGATCTAGGGAGATCTGTTAGTTTCTGCACCTACTGATTAGTCCAATAACAGATGCCCAATTATATTACAACATCCTCTTTGGAAAAAATTATGTGTATGCCATGAAGGTTGTCACCTCTTCCGTGTTTCCCACCATGCTCTTTCCTCACAATGGAAAGATAGTCACCATTAACTAGTTAACACATTATGAACCCAATAATATGGGTCACATAGACAACATCCTCCCTCTCATATGAGATAGCTCTGACCTATCACCTATCATCGAAGTCGCACCATGATTTTTTCAAGATCCATCACTTATGGGTTCTTACCAGTGGGCACCCCCTCCTACTCTCCCACCTTCTGGTACTTCTCAAGTAAGTACAATCACATCAAATGGTGTGGAGATACCCAATGATCCTCCTCTTGAATGATCCATACCCTCGTCCTTCATAGAGTAATATATGCAATAAACAATCCCTAAGGATATTACTTCACAGTATTCACCAGAAGAACCACCCCTCCAATGGCTGAGCTTATTTGGTAAATAGTCCCTCATGCCATAACCATATACCATTATTTTACCCACCATTAGGGGTCTCATCATATTAGGTCACTGCTACTCTTACCTTTCCAAACATGGTACTTTTCATCCCATTTTGGTATCTTAAACCACCATATATGGTACCAGTCCCATCCATTCCACCTCAACCAGAGGTGTTTCCTACACAAGCGATGGTTCAAACATCAACTCTTCCAAATGGTCACATAATTGGGGGAAATGATACCAATAAAGGGGGAACCACTACCAAAAAAAGGGGAACCAATAAGAAAAATGATTCCACCCTTCCCTCCTAACCTTGACCTCAACCACCATGCACACTTTGTGCAACATTTGGACACTTGACCAATTGTTTCCCTATGGTACCATAATTACACAATCTAATTCATCTCCCCAAAGAAGAGCCATTACTTCCTTCACTAGTAGTGACACCCATAACTATGGAACTATCGTCATCTCAACATAAAATTCTTTGTACCAAACTCACTTGCACCATATGCTCATAATATGGCCACTATACTCATCATTCTCTAACTCTTGCCTAGTTCTGGGAAACCCTGGAAGTTGTGCAAAAACAGCATTGCTTGAGCCCTATCAAGCACCCCCCATCACTTCTAACATCACTGACATCCATTACATCTACATATTAGTAAATGAACAGATGAGATTCCCTTGTGGATTATGTGATCAACTAGACCATTTTACATATATGTGCCCCCTCATTATTGATTACAGGGCTTGACACATGGATTATCTTCCACATATTCAAATACCGGTTCAAACCCCCCTTGACCCAACCATGGAAGTACCTCCATAATTACATCATCCCACATTCCCCTCGATCCAACACCTTTTACCTTTGGCTCTCTTATCCATACCCATGTCACAACTATCATAAGACTTCCCACCGAACCCACCCAATTCGCCTGTAAGTATTTTCCATGAGATTTTTTCTCTCCCCTTCCTACATGACCCACACACATGTATGAATACATGGTGTGTTTCGTCTAGTGAATCCCCCTTCTCCCCTCCCACTGGTCTCCTTACCATGAAGGGAAACGATGACTACCCATATTCATGTTATGTTCCTTCCATAGATGACAATGTCATCATGAATTCCAATCATACCTCGGACACCATCATGTCCCATCCTCCTAATTAGACCTCTAACAACCCATTATTTTTATTCATCTTCCAATATGATGAATATATATTAGATGCCATGACAACAACATATTTTCCCTGGGATTCCATGCATCACCAATATTTCTTCTTATCACAAGACACATTTCAACCCCACATAGACACTCATTTCTACGTAATTTAAACCAAAGATTTCATTCCCCCCTAACATATGGATTGGTTCAAAAACAGAATCCTTGCACCTAATTCTTTTGAAGAAGAGAATAGGGACAACATCTCCCCTACCATCAAAATATACATCTCAGTTAAACCTAGCATCGTCAAAGAGATCACCCTCAACGTTGCATGTTATCCTGAAGAGATCTCAACTTACAAGTTCCTCTTTCAGGAATTTTGGGACATTTTTGCATGGTCATACACATAAATTCCTAGATTAGATCCCTCCATTTTTTAACATCACATCGACACATGGCTTGAAGTCACCCTGTTCATCAAAAGCAACGAAAATTACACCCTTCAAGGGCCATGGTTATCAAATATGAGATCAATAAATTACGTTATGTTGGGTTCATTTACCCCACTACATACACATCTTGGGTCTCAAACCTTGTACCAATCAACAAAAATCAAGGAACTATTCAGGTTTTTACCAATTTCCAAGACCTCAATCAAGCTTATCCAAAGGAAAATTTCCCCAACACCATTTATCGATAGGTGATTTTTTCCTGCACTGGACATGAAGTCCTTTCACCAATGGATGGATTCTCCGGCTACAATTAGATTCAAATCTACCACGTAGACCAATACAAGAATTTATTCACTACCTCATGGGGCACCTTTTCCTATCATTTCATGTCCTTTGGGCTCAAAAATCTTGGTGCCACTTTTCAGGAAGCCATGACATACACTTTTCATGATCTTACCCATATCATCCTTGATTACTTAGAAAATATCACCACTCTCTCCAAGACGCTATCACAACACTTAGAGGACTTACGACTTGTGTTTCAATGATGTCGCAAGTACAACATTTGATTTAACCCCCTCAAATATGATTTTGCGTCACATTTAGACACCTATTGGGTTTCATTGTTTACCAACAAGGAATCACCATGGACCCCCTAAAAGTCCAAGAAATCAACAATATTCCTCCCCCAAAGAACTTGCGCCAACTGCAAAGACTCCAAGGAAAGGATAATTTCATAGGATGCTTTATTCCAGACTATGCAATTTGTGCCCACAACTTCTTTCACTTAATTTTGCATAAAATCCCATTCCATTGAGATTAACATGCCTAAGATGTTTTTGACTCCCTCAAAGAATCACTTAGAAAAACACCCCTAATCAGTCCCCCAAACTTTGATAAGGATTATATTATGTATCTATCCACCTCAGAGGTATTAGTTGCAGAAATGCTAGTTTAAGCAGGTGATGACCAAAATGATCATGTCATTTACTACATAAGAAAAAACCTCTTCGGGCCACCTTTTAAGTACAATCATGAAGAGAAGTTATCCATGGATTTTGTCCTTACAGTCCAAAAACTGTGTCACTATGTCTTTCTTCGAACTACCAAGGTTGTGGAATATTATAAATCCAATGCAATACCTGCTCAGTCAACTCCATATCAATGGTAAATTTTCTCACCAGATCACCATCCTTCAAGAATATGATCTAGAGTTCACAACTCCCAAGAGTAAGAAAAACCTCATCCTCACAGAGTTGATTGCAGACCCCCCATCAAACTCATCTGACACCCCTTTCAACGAGAAATTTCCAGATGAAAATTTATTCTTGATTTCATCTAACGACCCATGGTACAGAGACATTCTTGTATATCTTCATATGAAAAAATTTGGCCCTCATATCTCCCAAGACAATCATCGTCGCATCCATAATAAATTTTCACACTACCTCCTCATTAGGATATGTCCTCTATCATAGGGGGGAAGAAAACATTCTTTGTTGTTTCCTCACCATCAAATAGGAAGAAAAATTCCTAAATGACTACCATAGTGGCACATGTGGGGGTCACCTCTTTGATAAGTCCACAACAAAGAAAGTGGTTCGGGATGGTTACTTTTGGCCCACCTTGTTTTACGACTACACACACGTCGTCAAGCATTGTGAAAAAATTCAACTATACAAACATAAATCCAAAGCACCACCCACTCCCCTCCATCCATTCATTGTGGAAATCCCCTTTTGGAAATGAGGTATTTATTTCATGACTTGCAACCCCCCATCTAGCAATGGGAACAAATATTTTATAGTCGTTGTTGACTACTTCACCAAATGGGTGGTAGCCATGCCAACATTCAACAATATGGTAGACATTTCACCCCTCTTCTTCTTCAACCATTTCATTACCCATTTTGGAGTGCCCCTCCAGTCGGTGTCTGAACATGGTAAACATTTCAAAAATGAAGTTTTCGTTGAGTTATTAGCCATGATAGGGTACTCATGAGTTTGCTTCACCATACTATCCACAATCAAATAGAAAAGTTGAATCTATCAACAAAATACTCAAAACCATGCTACATCGCACTGTGGATAAACACAAAATCAATTGGAATAACATGTTATTTTAAGAATTATGGGCATATTACACAGTAGTCAAAACTACCACCAACTTCACACCATCTCATCTAGTTCATGGAATTGGTGTTGTCCTTCGCATAGAATGTGAAATCCCCACATTGGGAACTGCAATTGAGCTCTTTCCTAACACAACTCCAATGGAGAAATGATTGCTTAATCTTGAATTCCTAGATAAATATCGACGCTCCTCTTTGCAAAACAACGAAGTGGACAAAAAATTCTCCAAAGTGGTCTTTGACCGCCAAGTGAACCTTTGATTGTTCAAAGAAGTAAATTTAGTGTTGGCCTACTACATAGCCCATGGCACCTTATTCCATGGTAAATTTGAGTCCTTTTGGCGGGGACCATTCATCGTTCACCATTGTCTCACTAAGGGTGCCTACATCTTGGCTCACCCTGAAGGAGCTACCCTTAAAGACGTTGTCAATGGGTTATACTTGAAGAAATTATACCCTTAAGCGTAGCCACTCTACCTTAGGTTCTTCTTGTATTTCCCTTTTTTTCTTAGTCTTTTTTACAAAAAACCCCTCCAAGAAATATGTTTGATCCTTTATCCTTGTTTTTGACAGATGAATTGTCCATCTATTTACCACATCAGGTATGCCGATGGTTCCATTCGTTGGACTCGAAATATCACTTCGGCAGCTTTGGCCATTTACACCTTGGAACATGTATTACTCCACTCCAATGGTATATGCCTTGGGCTTGCCACTAATAACCAAGTTGAGTATGTCATTGTAATTTGTCTCCTCATGGAAGCTATTCACCGCCATATTCATCACCTAAGCATCCTCATAGATTCCCATCTCATCGTCTTGCAGTTGAATAATGTGTATCATCTCTATGATCCATGCTTATTTTGCAAATACCTACAAGTTAGACATTTATCTCAGAATTTTAAATCCATCACATTCACCCATATTCCTAGGAGTCTAAACCAAGTAGAACATAACATGGCTGATCAATTCCTATATTGGCATTTATTACATTAACATACACATTCATTTTTTCAACATAATCCATTCAACATCAAAATAAGAAACAACACATACACATCACACATGTGCCAAAAAGAACCATCATCCAAAAATATATCCACACACACACACACTCATATATATATATATATATATATATATATATATATATATATA
>JZKD02S2218298.1:261385-275802 GCA_000966675.3 Picea glauca
TAAAAACACAAACTCATCATAAGCCTTACACACTTAAATGGATAAGCAATCATCATCAGATGCACATAACAAAGCAGTGCACAATCAAATTTGCAATTTCATCTAAGTATGTTGATGAAGTAACTTGTGATGTTGTGTCATTAAAAGAATGTGGAATGGTCTTAGGTAGTCTGTACTTGTATGATCGTAAGGCAATCTTCTACAGAACAAAGAATCAATATCAATTCACTAAAGCAGGTCATGATTATGTGGTGCATGCTCATCATGTTAAATAAAGTAAAACACTTCAAACAATGGAACAATTAACGAAGGCAATGCAAGTAAGTGACAAACCACTAATTGTTTCAAATAAAGTAATAGATCTTAAGCAAGAACAAGACATGGTTGTTGAATGGAAAATCAATCATAAGTTGCTTCAAGATAAGCTCATGTCGTGCAGATATTTCAAGTATATTAGTTCATTTGCAGTCATCTTTTTGATGCTGTCATTAGTAATGTTTTCTACATGGATGATAATGGCTTCAGTAAGATGTAACGGGGTACAAATGGCTAATAATGTACTGTCAGTTGTCATGATTGTGTTACAATTGATCTTGATGAGACAGGTGCACAGGACAGAGTTCAAAGATAGAGAGCAAGCAGGGTGGCCTATCCCGAGCTTGTTGACTAGTCAGTAACCTTTTGGGGACCAAAAGGTCTTTTTGTGGGGAGGTGTGATCCAGACTCGGATCCAGAAGCCTGATAGGGCTTGAAAAATGATCAAAAAGTAAAGTGCTCGAAATGTGATGAAACCTATGCCATTGCGTCCGTCTCGTCTTCCTGATTCCGATGGTATATTTACTTTGTCAAACGGGCTCCATATGGAGAAGATATCGCGTTCTGTCTGAAAAGTCAAACAGGCGAAAAAAAATTTGCTGACTATGCAGTCCATACAATCTGTACGGACGTTGACGTGGTAGGTTCGTACAGTGACATGTGGCACATCTGTACAGCGACACATGGTGGCTCCAGGGAGTGACACATGGCAGGCAGATTTGGTTGATTTGGCATACAGTTGGACATATCCCGAGGTGACACGTGTCACCACTGAAAAGGGTGACACGTGGCAGGGTGACGTTAGCAGCTGACGTGGCGGGAGGGCAGAGCGTGCGACAGGGCTGATGCGGCAGGATGACCGGGCAGTATGGCAGTTTGACGTGGGCGAATCACAAGTTGACACGTGTCAGGTTATGGTTGGTGGTTAAGGTTCCACGTGGCCCAGTCACGGACTGCCACATGGCACCGTATTATTGGTTATTGGTTTATTGTAAAATTTGGCATGGCCGGGGGTCGAACCTGCGACCTCCCGGTGGGAAGTGGACCGGCGAGGCTGGGCTAACCGCCCGCCCCCATGGTAGTACTTGTAAACTATATGACCGTAATATTATTTCAATTGAAACAAAGGTTTGGGCGGATGCGAAAAGGGGCCGGGGCTTAGCCCCAGCCCTCGGCGTAATATATAACCATACGACCCTTGCCATGTGACCAGGGTTCATTAAAACGGGGGAAAATTTGTTATATGGTTGGCCCGTGGGCCTATGTATGCGCCATAGAACCGGGCCGTTACCAAACTATATGCGCGGGGGTTACAACGTTAAGCCACGGTCCTATGTTTATGCGCCGAAAACCAGGAGCTAGCGCGCCAAAAGGGGGCCAGCGCCATGGCACGTGGCCATATGGCACCCATGCGACCAGCCAGAGGGGGCGCGCGCCCAGGGTTCGGGGGATAGCACCCAAATTAAACCAAAAGTGGGTTTTTATGCCATAGTTTGGTATTTTTGTTGATTAATATGCCTATTTTTAGTGGATTCCTTCCATTTTTGGGGGATATTGGGCATTTTTGGAGGCCAAATTCTTGGAGGAAGTTGGAGCTGAGAAACCAACTCCAAGGCTATATAAACTAGGCCTGTTTGAGGCCAAGGGTAGTCGGTCAGAGCAAAGTTATGCTGGAGAAAAGCCAAGCCAAAGTCAGTTTGATGCAGAGAAGCTTTTTAGGAGGAGACGTTGTCGGACCATTTCTGGGAGCTCCAGACATCCGTTTTTCTTGCCGTTTTCTTTGCAGGGTTCTTGAGATCTGGATGAACAAGACCATATCAGTCTTGTAGCCATTTGGCATTGTAGAAATTTACTTTTGAGAATTTGAACAGAAATAAAGAAGCCTCCCCCACAGAGAAAAGGCCCGGAGACGTAGGCAAAAGTTGTGCTGAACTCCGTTATCAATCTGCGTGTTATGGTTTGTTGTTTATTCTTTCATTTCAGATCTGCACATGTGTATATGACTATTATAATTCCTCTTATTTCCTCATCCTTTCACTAAGTTTCTCAAATGGTTAATTAAAGCATGCAAAATTAAAACTCAACCATAGTCATTTAAAAGATCCGACGGATCAATTGGTCAAGTGCCCTGGTTCCAATCTCCAAAACCCAAAAACAGTCAACGCTGACCCTTCCTCTTTCTCTTTTAGACTTTTCCTTTTCGTGATTTCAGCGGTCGCGGTATCAAGCAACTTCTTCCCACGATTCCTGAATCCCAATTTTCCGAAATATCGATGCGTCCGTGAGGTTGACCTTTCAACGCCCCTTTACTCCATCAGGACTTCAGACTTTGCGATATTGTGAATCCTAAGGCAAAGGTTTTGGGACTTCACCCCACGAAACCCCAAAATGGTCAACTGAATTTACTTCTTATTAAGAGTGTGCCACATGTCCACTCGTTGACTCCTCTGTGGCCCACACAATCCTTTTAGCTTTCAGGATTTCGCGTTTCGTGATTTCGCGATTCCCGTTGAAAAGTTTACGGAACTTCAACCTACGAAATCCAGATATAGAATCCACGTGTAAATCCAACGACCTTTGTGGATTGGATCTACGGTCCTACTCCTCCTAAGCTTAGAACCCTTAGGAACACTCGCAGTAACTCCCTTGCTTTTTTGTCAGATCTGACGGCTCACGGAACTTCGCGAATTCTCTTCAGAGAATTCCGACCGTCCGTTCTTTCCTTGAGAACTCGTCCTCCTGTAGTCCGACTTCACTACGCCTTCCTTCAACCTTTTAAGATACTTTGCCTCATGCCTTCCTTCAACTCCTTCTAAGGTTCAAATCCTTCTGAGCTTTCCACGACTTTGTATCTTTAGGAAAACCCTTGCACGCACTCCTTACGGCAGACTTTCGAACACTTCCAAGTGTTGGAATCCTTCGAATCTGCGCACACCTGAAGCAATAGTCTCTCAATACTCCACTCAGGTCCACAACCCTGAGACTTCACTCAGCCTGCACACTCCTTGCATGGCTCCTGTGCTCAACTGCACTTCTATGGAAATGAGAACAAAAGCTATCTCACCTGAGCTTTCAGAGACAACCCTCTAAACACCTTGTCAACGCACTCATTGCGGACAATTCAACTGCACTCCTTGCAGGAACTCTTCCTCAGATAGAGAAACAATTGAAACTCATTCCTTTTCCCTTTCCTCTCAGATTTCAAACATTCAACAAGAGATCATTCATACATAGCATAAAAGAAATTGCATGACAGAAAGAGTAAAACATTCATGAGCATAACATTCAAGGATGCATACATAGAGAATATATGGACACCACGAGTCTGAATCACAACTTTCTTGTATTAATTCAGAACTTTTGTACATGGAGTCTGCTACACATCTCTCTATGCTTCTCCTCTATGCTCTCCAGAATTATTCTAATAAATGTTACAATACACAATGAGGGTGTCTATATCATGTTTCCCTCTTGCGCTCTAAAACTGTCAAATCTAAACATTCAATTCTAACTACTTGCATTAACTACCATAAATGCCTTCTATCTACTAAGGAAGAGAGGAAATTGCTCAAGGTTCGTTTACATTATACAAGTGCGCCTCCACTTGATGTTTCATTAATGGTTCAAGATATTTCAAAATTTGTGTTGGGCACTTTTCCAGTTGTCCGTTCTCTCTGTGCCGGCTTGCTTGAGATGCTCATGCATCATATTCCTCGGCTTGAAAATTTTCATGGGCTCTTGTCCATGAGCTCGTGCACGGTCTGTCCATGCCTTTGGATCTCCGCTTCATCCTCACAGCTGGCATCACTGGATGGCCCTTCCACTTGACCAAATATTCAAAGTATTTCTTTCGCCTGGTCTTCTTGCTCACTCTTTTTCCCAGTATGCACTCCATCTGCGGCTTATCTGCAACTGGCATCTTCTTTGTCCACTGGACTTTTGGTTGCTCATTTCCTATTCCTGCTTCCTCAGCTTTATATGGGTACAAATCTGAGATATTGAATATCGGAGAAATTTTGATCCCATCGGGTAATTCAATCTCGTAATCATTTGCCCAAACTTCTTCAAGACCTTTCATGGTCCGATTTTCTTCATCTTCAGCTTATTATATGTTCCTCTCGGGAACCTTTCCTTTCTCAAATGTGCCAGAACCAAATCACCAACCTCAAATTGAAGTCGTCTCCTGTGTTGATATTCTCTGCGCTTATATTCTTGGTTCGAACTCTGCAAACGCTCCTTCACCTGGCTTTGAAGTTCCTTCATCGTCTCTGCAAAATATTTTTCACTAGCACTTCGAATCGCATTCTGTTATGAATCCCTTAATTCAGAAATTCCCCTCGACTGCATGCCATAGACAATCTGAAATGGACTCTGCCCTGTGATCCTGTTAACTGAGTCATTATAAGCAAATTTTGTCTGTGGTAATATGTTGTCCCACTGGTTGTGGTGTTCCATCACCAGGCTTCTCAGTAAGTCTCCCAGAGTTTTGTTTACCACTTCAGTCTGTCCATCCATATGAGGATGATAAGCCGAACTAAATGACAAGTTAGTTCCCAGATTCTTCCATAAGGTCCTTCAGAAGTGTCCTATGAACTTAGTGTCTCGATCCAAAACTATGCTCCTTGGTAAGCCGTGAAGTCGAATGACTTCTTTGAAAAATAGGTTCGTAATGTGAGTTGAGTCACTGGCCTTCTGACATGGAATGAAGTGTGCCATCTTGGAAAATCTATCCACCACCACAAAGATTGAGTCAAAGCCTTTTTGTGTTCTTGGCAACCCCAATACAAAATCCATGTCGATTACATCCCACGGCCTCTTAGGTATGGGTAATGGTTGATAAAACCCTGCATTATGTTTCCTTCCCTTCGAATGCTGGCAAATTCTACATCTATCCACAAATCTCTTGACGTCTGCTCGCATCCCTGGCCAAAAATATGACTCATTCAAATTTGTGAACGTCTTATCATGACCAAAGTGCCCTGCCAATCCTCCACTGTGTTTCTCCTTCAGCAGGTTCTCTCTCATGGAGCACTTCAGAATACACAGTTGATTACCTTTAAACAGTAATCCTTCCTGGATCATATATTCTGTCCATTGGCTCCTATCCCCAAGAATTGGATTCTCAGCTACTTCATATGCCTCCTTAAAATCCTGATCATCTGCGTACATGTTCCTGAGATCATCAAAACCCAACGTTTTGACTTTGAACTCCTGCAATAGAAAACACTTCCTACTCAAAGCATCAACAACTTTGTTAGCAGTACCAGAAATATGTTTAATCATAAAAGTGAAACTATGCATATACTCAACCCATTTAACATGTCTCTGATTCAACTTTTCCTGTTGAGTCACAAACTGCAATGCATGATTGTCATTGTATAAGACAAACTCCTTCGGGATCAAGTAATGCCTCCACTTCTTCAATGCCTGTATGATAGCATAAAACTCCTTATCATAAGTGGAGTATTTCACTTTCGCATCGTTCAGCTTCTCGCTAAATTATGCTATCGGCCTGTCTTCCTGACGTAAGACTACCCCTATTGCAAATCCACTTGCATCGCATTTCACCTGAAATGTCTTTTGGAAATCTGGCAACACCAGAACTGGTTGTTCCGTGATTTTCCTCTTCAACAGATTAAAACTCTTCTCAGCCTCTTCAGTCTAGTGAAAAGACTTGTGTCTCTTCTTCACTGCATCCATCATTGGTGCACTAATTCCACTGAAATTCCTGATAAATTTTCGGTAGAAACTAGCCAATTCGTGAAAACTTCTCACCTCAAAGATATTCTTCGGTGATGGCCAATTCTTGATTACCTCTACTTTATATGGATCCATCCTCAACTCATCTACAGAAATAACAAACCCCAAGTAAATGAGCTATGTCTTCATGAATAAGGATTTCTTCATGTTTATCAACAGCTTCTCCTGTTGTAACCTCTGCATCACTGTAGCCAAATGGTTCAAATTCTCTGCCATTGTTTTACTGAAAACCAGTATGTCATCTAAATACACAATGACAAATTTTTCGATAAAATCCCTCAGGACTTCGTTCATCAACCTCATGAAGGTACTCGACGCATTTGTTAATCCAAATGGCATAACAAGCCATTCATACAACCCTTCATTTGTTTTGAATGTTGTTTTCCACTCATCACCTTCTCTCATGCGGATTTGATGATAACCGCTTTTCAAATCAATCTTTGAGAAATACTTTGCTCCACTCAAGAAATCCATCAAATCATCCATCCTTGGCAATGGAAATCTGTACCTGATGGTTATTTTGTTGATCTCCCTCGAGACAGTACACATCCTCCAGCCTCTATCTTTCTTCGGACTAAGTATTGTTGGAACATCACACAGACTCAAGCTTTCTCTGAACAACCCTTTGTCCAACAAATCCTAGACTTGCCTTTTAACCTCTTCATTATCTTGCAATGTCAATCTGTACGTGGATTTGTTTGGTAAACTGGCTCCTGGTATGAGATCAATATGATGACTCGCACTTCTAATCGGTGGCAACGAACGAGGTAGTTTGTCCACTACTATGTCAGCGAACTCTTCCAGCAGTTCCTAAACTTTTTCTGGCAAATCATCCACTCTTGTGCTGGTCAAAACAATCTTTGGTTTCCTGACCACAATAAACTGTGGATCCTCCTTCTTCTTAACCTCTGTAAGAATTTCCTTCCCACTCATGAGAAGTACATTGTTGCTTACTTCCGGTTTCACCTCCTTATCGTTAATTGGAAGCAACATGTGAGTTCTCCCATTCTTCTCTAGGGTGTATGTGTTCATTCTCCCATCATGAATCACATTTGTGTCATATTGCCATGGTCTACCCAGCAATAGATGACAAACATCCATGGGAATAACATCACAGAGTATCTTATCATTATATCCTCCTATCTTGAATTCAACTAAGCATTGTTTAGTGATATTTACCTAGTGTCCTTTTTGTAGCCACTAAACTCTATATGGGCTTGGATGATCAATCATCTTTAGCTCCTTCTTTTCTACCATCTCTGTAGAAATGAGATTATCCATGCTACCACTGTCCACAATGACCTTGCATACCCTGTCCTTGGTCTTGCAAGTAGTCCGGAAAAGTCTAGTTCTTTGGACCGAACTCTCCACCTCTTTTTCTGGTGTCAAAAGAACTTTTCACATCATCAGCGATCTTCCGCCTTCAGCGTTTTCTGCCTCAACATCTCGCCTCTGTGCTTCAGCGATGTGGGTTTCTCGTCCTTCTCTCTTTTTGTTTGGACACTTAGAAGACTTGTGCCCATTCTTTCCACATGTGAAGCAGGTTATTACTCCACCTCTTCCTCTTCCTCTACCTCTGACACGAGGAAAAGTATTATTGTCAGCATAGTCTCCTCTTTTTTCAGTATGTTGCCCTCTCTATTCATCATATTTCCCTCGTTGTGAGGTTTCACCTCTCTCAATTTGAGTTTGAGGTTTCTTCCAGTCCTCCTTGGGCTTCTGATATTTGTCTTGGGCAACTGATTTTCCTTTGGGCTGACTTCTGCCTCGACCTCTCTGACCCTGCTTTCGGCTCAGCTTCTCTTCAGCTTTTAGAGCCATATGATAAGCATCTTCCACCGTTTGGATGGTTACCATGATCATATCATCCTGGATGTCATATCTCAGGCCATTCATGTATCTGGCAACTTTTTCATCATTGCTCTCCCGATGACCTACACTGATGTTCAGCTTGTAGAATTATTCAGTGTATTCTTTCACTGTCATCAACTTCTGTCTCAGGTTCTGCATTCTCGTGAACAGAGTAATCTGGTAATCTCTGGGGATGATTTTCGCCTTCATCTTCATTATCATTCTATCCCATCTTTTGGTCTTTTTCTTGCCTTTGCAGCCTCTATCAGCTTGTAGTTCATCCCACCACAATGTTGCATGTCCCTTTAATCTGGTGATAGCATGCTTGACTTTCTTTTCCTCTTCGACATATTCATAGTCAAAGTATGTGTCCAGAGCTCTAATCCAATCTAGAAGCTCCTCTGCATCCAAGTTTCCCTCATAAACTGGAATGTCCATTTTCTCTCTTGCACCCATTCTTGCAATAGCTCTAATCAAATGTTCATTTGCTGCATCTTCAGCCTCAACTTCTTCTTCATGTTCATCCTCAATTTCAATTTTGGAATCACTAAGATCCCCAACACTGACTGTGCGTCTTTGTGTTGTCTCTATTTCTTCAAGTCTAGCGTGTAAATCACGCATTTCTTTTTGCATGGCTGGATCAATAATCTGCCTACCTCTTCTTCTCAGCACTTCCCTATCCTCTGGTGGATCGGGTGTTTGTCTGTCCCTTCTCCTTGGCGGCATGGTGAATTTCTTCTCTTCTCTACTACAGAACGCAAAGAACCTTTTTGTGCTCTGATACCAAATCTGATGACGCACGCCCCCTCCACAACCCGCAAGTCGGAAGGTCCATGTCAACACAGGATCTTTCCTTTACCACTGCCCCAAAGAGCTTTGAGATCGCTCTTCTATTTCCCTTTCAGGAAATCTGCACCCATAATCAACTTCAAGAATTTCCCCCTTGTACTTCGGGAGATCAGACTCCGCACTTTTGTGAATCCGTTGGTCAAGCGCCCTGGTTCCAATCTCCGAAACCCGAAAACATTCAACACTGACCCTTCCTCTTTCTCTTTCAAACTTTTCCTTTTAGTGATTTTGGCGGTCCCAGTATCAAGCAACTTGTTCCCGTGATTCCCGAAACCCGATTTTCCAAAATACTGATGCGTTCGTGAGGTTGACCTTTCAACGCCCCTTTACTCCATCAGGACTTCAGACTTCCCGATATCGCGAATCCTAAGGCAAAGGTTTTGGGACTTCACCCCATGAAATCCCAAAACGATCAACTGAATTTACTTCTTGTTGAGAGTGTGCCACCTGTCCACTCGTTGACTCCTCTGTGACCCACACAATCCTTTTAGCTTTCAGGACTTCACATTTCGTGATTTCGTGATTCCCGTTGCAAAGTTTACGGAACTTTGACCTATGAAATCCCGATATAGAATCCACATGTAAATCCAATGGCCTTTGTGGCTTGGATCTACGGTCCTACTCCTCCTAAGCTTAGAACCCTTAGGAACACTCGCGGTAACTCCCTTGATTTTTCGTGAGATCTGACGGCTCACGGGACTTCATGAATTCTCTTCAGAGAATTTCGGTCATCCATTTTTTCCTTTAGAACTTGTCCTCCTATAGTCCGACGTCACTACGCCTTCCTTCAACCTTTTAAGGTACTTAGCCTTGTGCCTTCCTTCAACTCCTTCGAAGGTTCAAATCCTTCTGAGCTTTCCACAGCTCTGTGTCTTTTAGAAAAACCCTTGCACGCACTCCTTGTGGTAGACTTTCAAACACTTCCAAGCGTTGGAATCCTTTGACTCTGCGCACACCTTCAGCAGCAGTCTCTCAATACTCCACTCAGGTCCACAAACCTAAGACTTCACTCAACCTGCGCACTCCTTGCATGGCTCCTGTGATCAACTGCACTTCTATGGAAATGAGAACAAAATCTATCTCACCTGAGCTTTCAGAGACAACCCTCTGAACACCTTGTCGACACGCTCCTTGCAGACAATTCAACTGCACTCCTTGCAGGAACTCTTTCTCAGATAGAGAAACAATTGAAACTCATTCCTTTTCCCTTTCCTCTCAGATTTCAAACATTCAACAAGAGATCATTCATGCATAGAATAAAAGCAATTGCATGACAGAAAGATTAAAACATTCATGAACATAACATTCAAAGATGCATACATAGAGAATATATGGACACCACAAGTCTGAATCACAACTTTCTTGTGTTAATTCAGAACTTCTGTACATGGAGTCTGCTACACAGCTCTCTCTACTTCTCCTCTATGCTCTCCAGAATTATTCTAATAAATGTTACAATACACAATGAGGGTGTCTATATCTTGTTTCCCTCTTGCGCTCTAAAACTGTCAAATCTACACATTCAATTCTACCTACTTGCATTAACTACCATAAATGCCTTCTATCTACTAAGGACAAGAGAAAATCGCTCAAGGTACGTTTACATTATACAAGTGTGCCTCCACTTGATGTTTCATTAATGGTTCAAGATATTTCAAAATTTGTGTTGGGCGCTTTTCCAGCTGTCCGTTATCTCCGCGTTGGCTCGCTTGAGATGCTCCTGCATCATATTGTCCATCGTAAAGGTTGAAAGGTGGTGTAAGATCCATAACTATGGAGCAAGAGCACTTTAGAATTTTGTGGTCAAGGAGAGAGAGAAATCACCGAAGACCTAAAATAGATCTCAGTCGTTGGTCACCAGGGGGGTATGTGTCAACAGATCTGAGTCTTCAGGTGAAAGCACTCTGGAAGGAACGAGTGCGTAAGAGTTTGAAACTCCTGAAGGTCGAAGAGCCGAAGTGAATTTGGACCATTGGATCTAGAAGGACACGCATCGACAGATTGTGAGCTCCAGGAGAAAGCGAAGGTGGAGTGTTGAAACTCCCGGAGCCCAAATAGCTGAAGTAGCTGGGGGTCATCAATCTGTGGGAGGCATGTGTCAATAGATCGTGAACTCCAGATAAAATTCTCTTGGAGAAAGCAAGCATGGAAAAGTTGAGAGTTGAGATTTATGAAGGCCTAAGTCCCAAAGTGGATGAGAGTCATTGATATGAGGTGGATGCATGGCACCAGATCTAGAACTCTGGGTATGGAATACTCAAGAGGACAACGGAAGGTGAAGGTGCCAAAGTCCTGAAGTAGAATATTGATTGTAAATTGAGAAGGGGACTGATAGTCATTGATATGGTATTGGTTGAAAGTGTTGAATTTTAGAAGTGGGATAAAGCCATCAATTTGACAAGGACATGTGGAAAAATATCTCCCATTTCGAAGAAAGTCACTCTGAAAGAGGAAGGAGGGTGTTGAACAAGAACTCCCGAAGGCCGGAGAACTAGAGTTCATATGATTCATCCATTTTCTAAGGACATGTGTTAGCAGATCTTCCACTTTGGAAGATAGCCATTTCAGAGGGAGAAAGAGTTGAGAGTTGAAACTCCTGAAGCCCGAAGGGTGAAATCAACTGTATTTGTCGATTTGAGAGGAGAGAACGCGTCGATAGATAGTGAGATTTGGGAGTGCGTGTGGAAGGAGGAAAAGGGTCATTCAATTACAGTTGACCAAGGAAGATAGAGGACAGATTGTAGTCATTGATCAAGATACATCACCCTAGATAGAAGATCAATGCTCATGCTTAATTGCGGGGCCAAAAAGTGCTCGGACTTTAAAATTCTTAGAGCAGGCCGCAATCGAAACCATAGTATTTCTAAAGGGACACATGGCGGTTGGTAGTGAATTGAGGGGAGAAAATTGGGTTGGTCTCAAACCAATATTGGCCACCCTGCAACCACGTGTTTATGTGAGGTCATAGCCTGAGGTCATGTGAAGGAAAGGATCTAGCAAGGGGAGCTAGCGTCTGTTTATTGAATTCTTTGAAGAGGCCAAGAAAGAGCCCGTGGGTTTGAAAGAACCTCCACTCTAAGGGAAAGGGGACATGTGTAGATTGATTAGGGTCTAATAAAGGCCCAAAGAGTCGATATGACTCCTTTATTTGAACGATCCTATACCAGGAGGTCGCACAACCCCGAGGGGGGAAGGGGGTTCTACATCAAGTGGTATCAGAGCTAAATTTTTTCTTGTAGACAACAGGAAAAGGAGAGAGGATACAAAGGAGATATTTTGATACCATCAAGTCATATCAGAGCCTACTTTCATCTATAGATTTTAGGACAAGGAGATGAAGAAGACATTCTGACTACATCAAGTAGTATCAAGAGATGAATTTTGTCTGTAGATTGTAGGCAAAGGTGAAAAGGTGAATAGAGATAATCTGATGATATCAAATGGTATCAGAAGTTGAAGTTCACCTGTAGACAATAGGTGAAGAGAGACAGAGTATTGATGCTCTGTAAATATTGTTTCAAGGTGTGCAACAAATGGTAGATAGCCAGGAGGGATAAAGACAGAAAAGATGGTTATTGAAGGCCATAAGTGTGATCGAGGAGCAGACTAGAAGAAGAAAAGTAAAGAAGAAATTGACAAGGAGCTCATTGAGATAAGAACAAGAATGGAACAACTGACATTGAATATGCATCACGAGAAAAAGGTACGAATGGCCTCTAAACAAGAAGGTAAAATGGCTTGTTCAAAGGTTGTTGTCCAGAAAGCAGCAACAAGATTTGAGGAGGTGGTTAAGGGAAGTTGAAAACCTCAATGACATATAGGAGAAAGTGATTCACATCTGTGAACTAGATATTGGGTGGAACCTCAATGATGAGGAGGAGGTGAGATCAATTAAAGATATCATAAACTACCAGGAGGGAAGAAATGAATTTTCATATTTCCATGGGGCCAATGAGATGAGATCAATTAAGGATATCATAGACTGTTAGGAGGGAAGTGATGGAAATTTAAATTTCTAGGTGGGCAATGAGATGAGATCAGTTGATCTCAGTTGATTAGTGGTGCAACAAGAATCCAAGAAAGAGGCCATGGGGACAAATGCTTTTAAAGCTAATTGTTTATGTTATGCAGGTGCAACAAAGAAAATACAGATAGCAGAGACTATCAAAGAGGAGGAGAAGGAGAATACATTGATGTCTTCCCTAGTAGAAAGAGAGGAGCACATAGTTGATATTCTCACTCAGTGGGTGATGGACTTGAAGATGTTGGAGGATTGGTTGGACAATCCAGAACCAGAAGATGGATTCCAGGAGACAGTCATGCAGATTGCAGGAGAAGAGCATTCAACAAAATTGCTCAAAAATTTCAGCCTAATAGTTGAACAAGAGATGACTACAACACTGGAGCCTGCAGCAGAAGAGGAAGCAAACAACATAGTTTTTGTTGATTTGTATGAGGAACTAGAAGCCCTAGAGAGAAGGGTAAATATGCAGAGTAGGAATATCCAACATGTCAAGTTGGAAATAGGTGGAGGAGCATACCAACCTGGGGATCAGCTGGAGGAAGTTGGAGTTGAACCAACACAAGAGGAGATGACATAAGTCAATTTGTCAGAGGAGGAAGTTGAGCAACAACTCAGTGGTGAGACTGCAGAACTAAAATTTGCAATAGAGTGGCCAGCTAGTGCCACAGGATATGAAGATAGCATGAAGGCTCATATTGATCAGATTGGTAAAAATGAGAAAGAGCACACATTTCAATGTGCTCAAGAGATGGAGAAAGAAGAGCATTCGGTGGAACTGCTCAAAAATTTCAACCAAGGAGATGAACATAATGCAACTATAGAATTGGGATCTACAGTAGAAGGAGATGAGCATTCATATGAATGTCTCGAAAATTTTAGCCAGGAAGTTGAGAAAGAGATAACTGTAGAATGTGAACCTACAAAAGAGGAGGAAGCAACAGATAGCATGTATCTTGTTGATCTATGTGAAGATTTGGAGGCCCTGGAGATAAGGGTAAAGATACAAAGGCATACTATCCAACAAGTTAAGTTGGAAATTGATGGAGAGAAGATGCAACAAAGCATACTCCAGGAGAAGAGCCAACCAATGGACCAGATGGACAAATAAATAGAGGATATAAAGAGATTGATGATGGAAGCAACACAAGAAGTAGTCATTAGAGAAGTATGGGACAGAAGAAAGCATGCAGGAGAAGCAGAGAAGAAAACCAGTAAGGAAAAAGAGAAGATGAACAACTCCAAGAGAAGGTATGGGACCCTAGAGGATCTCAACAACAGAGTAGAAGAAGCCATGAGAAAGAGCTCATAATTTTCCCATTAGTGGAGTATGATGCAGGAGCATCGTCAAAAATCACACGTAGAGAGACAACTCAGCGCCTTAGCACACCTTTGAATCATTTCAGAATCTTAAACGCTGGCGTTTTTCTGCAAATCTTTTTCTTTACTGATTGAAAACTGAAGAAGATCAAAATGATTGGGATTGAATGATATGGGAGTTTCACTCCTTGTTGTAGGAAAATCTACCTGCGGACAAGTAGATCGACCTCTAAGGCTTGACCTTAACCCTAGACAGAAAAGTGCTTATCATGGACACTGAATTTATTTCGAATCTATCTAA
>JZKD02S2218298.1:275812-322100 GCA_000966675.3 Picea glauca
CTTATAACCAACTTGTGACCTTTGCGACAAGTTGTATAGGAGTTGCGACACTTGCGACAAGCGAGAGGTATGTGCGACACTTATCCAGTTGAGTGATTTGGATGTGTAACACTCCTAGACTTTAATGTCACGGAAATTAAGTAGCTGTAAGTTTTTTCTTCGAGAATATA
Organism: Picea glauca; assembly: GCA_000966675.3. Lineage (NCBI taxonomy): Eukaryota > Viridiplantae > Streptophyta > Pinopsida > Pinales > Pinaceae > Picea > Picea glauca. The sequence goes on from JZKD02S2218298.1 coordinate 275,983, forward strand.
GATAGTTGGGGGGGACCTTAGGAACCCTATTGTATGTGTAGATGCATTGTATGCCCAAATGAGGTTGTTGGAGGAGTATTGTTACTGAATAGGAGGTAGTTGCAAGTTAGTTATAAATCTTCAGAGGAGGAAATAGGAGATAGAATAGTTCTTTGAGGGATCTTGAGAGAGTTGAGACTCTGTTACAATCCAGCATGCACATATTGTAACCATACATTCATCTTAATAGAAAGAAATGAATTTTTCCTGCATATGAACTTTCTGTGTGTTTATGTGTATCTGGTGAATGTTATCTGTGTGTGTTTATGTGTATCTGATGAATGTTATTTGTGTGTGTTTATGTATGTTGTAGATGTATGATAGATTTCATATGCAGTAGGAATATAGATTTCTCTATCCTTGTTGAGTTTGAAATATTGTTTTGGGTTCTTAGATTGTGCAAGGAGTGCACAACAAAACATTGGAGGTTATGTAACCAGTGCAAGGAGTGCACATATGAACTTTGATGAGTCAGAAAAGAATGTGTCAGTAGAGTGCACTAGAGCGATGACAACTCAAGGGAAACTTCAAGGTTGTTGAATACCTTGGAGGGAAAACTGTGCAAAGGAAGCACAGAGAGATAGAGTCACTAAGAACTTTGTAGAGTTGTGCTAGGTGGGCATTGAGCAGGTGCAAGTGTGCACAAGGAGAACTATCTATCGATTTCAAAGAGAAGAGTATCAGAGAAAGGTAATCACAAATTTTTTGAATACTCTAGAGGAAGACATGTGCAAAGAGTGCACGAGACCAACACTTAGACAAGTGTTGCAAGAAATTGTTGGAAAGACTTTGTCGAACGCAAGGAGAGCGTTGACGCATGAACATGTTTCAAGATCACAAAGCTCAAGAGGAAGAGTGCAGAGTGTGCCAGGAGGGCATCATAAATATACTAAGGAAGCAAAAGGGTTGAGTCTATTGGAAATCTAAACAAGTTTGAAAGCTCGGGAGGTGTAGTGAAAAGTTGCACACAGAGCGCAAGTGTGTGCCAGGGCCGATATTAAATTTCATTGCCAAATCTCAGGAGGAAAAGCATAAGTCGAGACTCAAAGTAGTCAAGATCGTAGGAGAAGGTTCAAGGGTCAAAACCTTTGAACACTTAGAAATTTCCCAATTTCGGGAGAAAGTGCAAGCTCAGGAGGAGGAGCGACAACAACCGTCAGATCGACTGTAGGAAGAGATCTGGACCGTCAGATCAGGGTCCAGGATTAAGAAGGAACTCACAAGGAGAAGAAATATATCCCAATCATAGGATCTGAGTACAGAGGATCGAAAACCATCCAATCTACGTAAAGTGCATGGTCCTTAACTTTTTGTGTGCATAGAAGAGTGGACTTGCTGAAGTCTCGAAGTCCCGAAGTGAACAAGGACCATCCATCGTCAAGGTTGACAAGAGGCATAAATCCATAACTCTAGAGCAAGATAACTTCAGAATTTTTTAGTCAGGGAGAGAGAAGAATCTTTGAAGACCTGAAATAGATCTCGGTCGTTGGTCGCTAGTGGGGTACGTGTCAACAAACCTGAGTCTTCAGGTGAAATCACTCTGGGAGGAACGAGTGCTTAAGAGTTTGAAACTCGCGAAGCTCGAAGATTCGAAGTGAATCTAGACCATCAGATAGAAAAGGACATGTGTCGATGGATCATGAGCTCCAGGAGAAAGTGAAGGTGGAGTTTTGAAACTCCCAGAGCCTGAATAACCGAAGTAGTTAGGGGTCGTCGATCTGTGGGAGGCACGTGTCAATAGATCGTGAACTCCAAATAAAATGCTCCGGGAAAAAATGAGCGTGGAAAATTTGAGAGTTGAGATTTCCGAAGGCCAAAGTCCTGAAGTGGACGAGAGTCATTGATTTGAGGTGGACGCATGGCACCAGATCTAGAACTCCTGGTACGAAAAACTTTGAAGGACAACGAAAGGTGAAGGTGTCGAATTGTCGAAGTAGAATATCGATCATTGATCGAGAAGGGGACCGATAGTCATTGATTTGGTCTTGGTTGAAAGTTTCAAAGTCCCGAAGTGGGCTAGAGCCATATATTTGACAAGGACAAGTGGCATACGATCTTCCATTTTGGAGAAATTCGCTCTGGAAGAGGAAGGAGGGTGTTGAGCAAGAACTCCCGAAGGCTGGAGAGTCAGAGTTCATCTGATCCATCTGTTTTCTAGGGACATGTGTCAACATATCTTCCACTTCGGAAGATAGCCATTTTGGAGGGAGAAAGAGTTGAGAGTTGAAACTCCCTAAGCCCGAAGGGTGAAATAAACCGTAGTCATTGATTTGAGAGGAGAGCATGCGTCGATAGATAGTGAGATTTGGGAGTGCGTGCGAAAGGAGGAAAAGGGTCATTGACTGACACTTGACCAAGGTAGATATAGGACAAATTGTATCCATTGATCAAGAGGCATCACCCGAGATAGAAGATCAACGGTCATGCTTAATTGTGGGGCTATAAAGTGCTCGGACTTTAAAATTCTTAGAGCGGGTCGCAATCGAAACCACAGTATTGTTAAAGGGACATGTGGCAGTTGATAGTGAATTGCAGGGAGAAAAGCAGTTTGGTCTCAAACCACTATTGGCCACCCCACAACCACATGTTTACGTGAGGTCATAGACCGAGTTCATGTGAAGGAAAGGACCTAGCGAGGGGAGTTAGTGTCTGTTATTTGAATTCTTCGAAGAGGCCAAGAAAGAGCCCGCCAGTTTGACAGAACCCGGACTTTGAAGGAAAGGGGACCTGTGTAGATTGATTGGGGTCTAATAAAAGCCCGAAAAGTCGATCTGACTCCTTGATTTAAACGATTCTAGACTGGGAGGTTGTGCATCCCCGAGGGGAGAAGGGGGGTACGCCTCATTTTTCTTGGACCAAATAAATTTTATGGAATTTTTGTTATAATAAATCTGCCTTTACTATCCCTAAGTTTTCTCATATAAAAAAAAAATATCTAATGTTAACACAACAAAAATTCTAACTGCTAAAGTAAAGAGGACAACCTAGATTTGGAGCGACCCCACCAAACTATATGTGCAGGTTCTTACCTCTAGTATTACCATCTTCTCTCTGCCCTTAGGTCATCCTTAAAACCAATCCAAAATCATCAAATCAATCTAATTCAAGCGTTACCTATTACTGTTTACAACTCCCTGGAAATGACATCAAAATGTTGGTGCAATTATATGTATAATATATTGGCAATCATTAATATGTCAACCAAGATTCGTAATCAACAAAGTTTCTACACTATATGTGTCAGAAATAGGTGATTTTAATCTAACTGATAAGCATACTACTTATATATCTAAATATTTGTTTCAACCCAAATACTAATCACACTTTAAGGGAACGAAAATCATTCTATCTGAAGGAACGAAAATATTTCTATCTTATCCTAAACTAAATCTTACCATTTAAGAGGAAAAATTTGATAGATGACACACTTGTAGAATTCAAAAAATGACTGATACATAAAAGAAAGTTTCCCACTTACTGGATCATGAAACATAAAGGAGGGAATCCTATCCTTTTCCTGCAATGCTTGATCCTCTATCAATTTCTATTTACTTCTCCACACTCAATCAAATGCAACATACAAATAAACTCAAACACATTCTAAAAATCTTACAACTTTGAAAGAACTGTCTAGTTTAATAGACCACATGAAAAAATACAGTTATTGGTTCATATAATGCAAAAGATGGATTCTCAAATTACTCTGGTACTAACACACTTTTACAATTTAAGATGAATGACAAATTTAGGAATGAAGATAATCTTGCTTCAAAACTATAACTAATTAACCATTACAAATTGTTGAAAGTAAACTAGATAAAATGCCCACAGTTTTGGTGCACCACACTCATCACACATCAATTCACATCCAATTCAAACTAGAAATTGAATTATGCTAAGTCCAAGATGAAGAACAACTAAGTTTAGGATGATCATAAACCAGTATTGGATCACTCCACGCCATTACAGGAACCAAATCTACGCTATTGTTTTACAGTAAGCTCGCCAAGTTGGACAGGTGGTCCTTGACTAATTCCAACAGGGAAGCTTAAAAATTTCATAGAATGTTGGACTTCAAAGAATGTACAAAATCATCACTTCAATTCACATTACTTTCAAATAAATATTCACTGAAAATATAGATTCATAAACTTAATTCTTCATCATAACAATATCTGTAATAATTTTCCACTATCCTTTCAGTCACATAAATGCCCTCTTTATAAGAGAAACAACCTGATGAAATCGAGGTAATGGATAATGTAAAAATAAATGTATCGATTCTAATACATTATTTTCTTGTTTTGAAAGTTACTTCTTCCTCATGACACAAAGTGCATGAGGATGGAAGAATATAGTATAGACTCAAAATAGGCAATGTCATTCACCAATTGACTCCCTGAACTCATTGAAATATCCATTCAGTTGATTTCGTTCATATTTCATATTCTAGTATCGGATGGGCATTGATGCCGGTACCAGAAGACTTAGAATGATATGGTACTAGATGGTTTCTGGAACATTTTCGTACCGAAAATTTTCTAGAACATTCTGGTATCGGATGAGTTGAATTGCGAGTATCGGATGACATGAATTGTGAGTACCGAATGACCTATCTTGTGAGTACCGGATGACTTGTCCTACGAGTACCAGATGACCTATCTTGCTATGATTTCCACAACGAGGTTGTTAGATGGAATAAAGAATATATATAATTGTTCTAACTATCAATAAACCATACAAATCGTAGGCATAAACGCTTATTACCTCATGTACACCAAGGAATAGTAAAATGGGTGTATCATCGACAAAATGAATGGACTATTGATATTTTTAGGGAAACATAATCAATATAAGGCGCAAAATTAAGGTAACTGTGGATGTCAAAAAGGAGACTCAACACCTAGTTTTCAACTCGACTCGGTGCCCATCATTAATGCTGACCACCAATATGTTGTACTTCCATAACTATCAATGCGCATATTGGTAAATGATGAAAAAACTATTTTCATTCCCCATGCTATCATGACCTATCCTAGATCTAACTTCCTATTGCTTCACCGCCTTATTCACCCATGTGTCCTATTGTCTAGTTTTTCTATCCTCTATCCTTTACTTCAAAAATTAAACCTCAAACTTTTATGAATTTTCTAAGTCTACATAGGTACAACATGTATTATCCCATGAATTACCTGGATTTTTCATTTCCTACTAATTATTGTGCACTTATAACTTCCTTTACTCCTACCTACCTAGCTCCTACATTACTCTAACACTAAAACTCCATCAATTCATGGTCCATCCAACCCCTATGGGCCATAATACACCTTCATATGAATACTATTGATCAATCCCTTTAGTAGTTAACCAACGAGCATTGCTAATGTACACAACCATAAAGGTTCCTAACTAACACATGTGTAGCTTATCCGGGTGCTTAAGGAATTTGTTGTCATATGGTAATACCAAGGACCTCGGTTGTAGAGTCTTGCATCGAATATTGTGATCATTCCAAGACTTTTGTATTTGTTTCTCCACCATATTGTTGTGTCTAATAATCAATTAGTCCTCTTCCAATTCCAACCACTCATCCAACCATCTTTACAGTGAATGATCATCCAACATATGTGTCACAACTGCAATTATGAGACTTGGTACCAAAAATTCTAATGGCATCACCACTTCTTTTCCATAGATGAACCTAAATGGAATGTGTTTAGTCAATATTTTTTAGGTAGTCCTATATTCCCACAATATTTTTGTAACCCTTTGGTCCTAATTGACGCATTTTACATTGCATACCTTGGTTAGCGCATGATCTAGTATGTTGTTGAATGCTTCGATAATGCCATTGGCATGTGGATGATATAATGTGTTGTTCTAACGATGGATCATGATATCCTGAGTTAGTGCATGAATAGTATCATTCATGAAGTGCATACCCTGATCACTCATTAGTATCTTTGGGCATATAAACTTGGTGATATTGTTCTCAAAAATAAATCGTGTGATAGTCTCCATGGTAAAATCCTTCACTGGAACAACTTCTACCTAGCAAGTCAAGTATTTCATTACATTGATGATATGAAATGCACTAGTTCTACATATTGGGGGTTTAATCGACCCCACAAAATCAATTTCCCACTTCTCAAATAGATCTCAAATCAATGTCCCACTTCTCAAATAGATCTAGCGTAGTGACTAGAAAGAGTGGTAGTTCATCCCATCTTGATGTCTTCTCAATCCATTGGAAAACATCGTAGCACTTACAATAATTATTATACTCTTCAAATGGTGATAAAATCCATAATCTCGCATGCATCACTTTTCACACAATTTCCTTCCCTACATTTTGTCCACCAGCAATGCCTTCATGCACCTCGTATAGAATCATTTTGTGCTCATTCTCCAACACACATCTACGCAAGATCCCATCGACACCGAGTTTGTTTAGCTTCCCTACAATCAAGTAGTAATGGATGCTTTGGGTCACTAGTTATCGATGCTATGCATGTGTGTGCTCCTTCGATACCTTATCTATTGTAAGGTATGCCACAATATTTTTAGGTTGATCAGGCACTGCCTCAACTCTGAAGAACTATGCATCGAGTAGGTCATCATACAAAATGCCTCCAACTTCCTCTGACTCTATCCTTGAGAGATTATCAGGCCTCACATTGTGCTTATCAGGTTTAACCACCAATTCAAACTTGAACTATTTTAAGAGTAAAAACCATCAAAATATCCTTCCCCCCAAGACTGGATTGTTCACCAAGTATTTGAGAGCTAAATGATTGGTGAAAAAATTGAAGGGAGTGTCAAGGAAGTAGTGTTTGAATTTATGAAATGCATAAACCATTGCTAGTCCTTCGCACTCCATGGTTGTATAATTCCTTTTGGAATCATACAACTTGTTGGAAAAGTAGATCGGATGATCAATATTATCCTCTCTTGGTTGTGAAATCACTAATCCAAGTGAAATCGATGATGCATCCACATGTACATCGAAGATCCTAGTCCAATCTATAAATATAAGGATCAATGCAATCACTAGCCTCTCCTTCAATGGTTCCAATGTCTCTTGGCATTCCTATGTCCAGGAATACCTAGTATCCTTGCATGGTAGCTTCTCCAATGGTGCAACAACATTCACATAGCTCCGAATAAACCGTTTGTAATAACCTATATGTCATAAGGTTGCACATGTCTCTCTTATAGAGGTTGGGTATAACATGTCCACAATCACTACAATCTTTGATTGATTGATTAACAAGCCTTCCTTTCACATGACATGTACTAATAGAGTTTCAATTGGTATACAAAATGTGCACTTTTTCATATTTAAAGAGATTTGTAAGTGCCTTCATCTGTCCAGCATCAACTATAATACTTTCATATGATCTTTGATAAAGTTAAACACCATCCAATAATCTAAGTATACTTCTAGAAACTTGTGCATGAAGTCCTTAAAATATGTGACAAAAATCCTTGCAAACACTATAGGTGCATTCTTCATACAAAATGGCACTACTCACAGAACCAAATATGTTCATGGGGATCCTTTCTCCCTTTCATTTGCTTAAAAATTCAAAGTTGTTCGAGGGATGGAACCTTACTATGATGCATTCTATCACCTGGGACTAATTCTATAAGTTTGCACGATGTGTCGCCCACTATCATGATGGTGTTTCATTCACTACTACATCCATTGCCTAAATCCTTTGGTTCTTAGGAAAAATGTCATTTGTTTATGTTATAAATTCATCTATCGTGCCTGTCCCATCAAACCTTGGTAGGTCATGCAGCTCAAATCCAAACCGGCACACTGCTTTGGTCATTTGTGTGCATCTTCTAGTAGACACTTCATATAGATTATTTTTTCATCATGTCATGGCATCCTATGAATCTACATCATATGAAAAAACACTCCTCCAGCCTAGATTTCCATCAAAGTTTGGGTTAACATAATCCTCCTTGCACCCTGTGATGTTGTATATATTCTCAATGATTGATCTTGGTGCATCTTCATTTACTGATCCATTGTATATGTCACCCTCGGTCAAATTCAACGAAGAAATGACATGCAGGGTGTTAGTATCAAAGGACATATGAATTTGATTCATATTAAATATTACATTGTTATCAAATGGGCAGTCAATTCCAAGAAGAGTTGGATAGGGGTCTGAATCATCAAAAATCTTATCACTTCAAAATGTGCTTTTTTTTTACACCATCAATTTTAACTTTGACCTTCTCTAGTCTACCAATGGGATAGATCTTGTACTGATTTGTGAGCCTGAGTTGAATGGGATACCGCACCAACTTTGGTTTTCCCATAAAATTTGATGAATTCTTTGGAAAAATATTCACATAATATCCTAGGTCCAACATGATACCTTCTGTATCATATTTTCCTAGCTCGAATGCCATTTTAAATTCTCTTCATGTTTGCTTCCTCATGTTGACACAGTGCATGTCTCATTCTAGTAGCGGAAAAAATATAGAAGTTTCATTCTCACCTTCCTCAATCCATCTCATCAACATGTGTTTTAACTTCTTGGTATTCATAGGATCACCCAACACTTTCATAAAACAACACAAGGAATTCGCTTACTTGATTCTCTGAGTTAGTCTCAGAGTATGCATTGCATCGTGTTTCCTCATGTGTCATGCATCACAACTCTTCGCGCACAAGTATCTCATCCATGTGTCACAACTCTTCATGCACATGTTCCTCTTCCATCATGTTGTGTGCATTGCACATAAATTTCATTCATTGTGAAACTATAACACCCCATTTTTAATCCCCTAAATTAATTATAGTTAATTATGTTTAGCTATGGTTTTATCTTAGTATGGAGATAATATTTCCATGTCAAGGCATGTGAACATTGTAAATGTAATTCTTATTGTTTAGTAATAAAAAATTTCCAACAAGCTAATTGAATATTGAATCCTTGAAGTACTAGTCATGATACCACAAGAGGAAAATATGGTGAGGGGTTTGGGGAATTTCCTTACCTGCCAAAAATATATTTGTCCAATTTATTTTCCTCCTTATCCCATTTTTCCAAAAATCAGTTAATGCAGAGAGGCCTAGTGGTTGAGAAATCATCTTCCCACCTTAATGGAAGTAAGGAAGATAGCTAGGATAGAAAAATATTGTTGTCCTCGGGTAAAAAAGAGTACCCACCTCATTTTGGGGAGTTGATGCATGAGTGCCTCTGACAGAAGAAAGGGGACAATCAGGAATGTTCGAAGGAAGAGAGTAGATAAATGCATGGGTACATGTTGGAGAAGACATACCTAGTCTAGAAATTGGAAGGGTGATGAGTAGACAACGTAGTGAGAAAGAACCAGGGGAGAGTAGATTTTTTTGAGTTGGGAGCTTTGATTGTAATGGGAGAAACTCGAAACCTAGGAACTCGACTTGAGAAAGAGGGATTTGAATGAGATGTCTACTAGAAAGGAAGTGGAAATGAGAGGGAAGATCACTAAAGGACTACAAGGATAGTGAAAGGAATCCAGGTTAACTTGAAACCATCTAGAAAGACATATGATAGATTGGTGGAGGCTCTGCGCTAGGTGATTCATAAGGAAATATTTGGTGTGTGATTAATAGTGGAGGAGAGTAGAATTTTCCTTCCTAAACCTTTCAAATATAGAGATTCGATATTCCATGGCGGTATCATGGCATGGAACAGGGGTGACTTGTTATAGAAATTTTGAGTAGAATAGATCCTATGATTGGGTGGAAATACATACAGCCTCAATCAGTTAGTTTGGCCAATCTTTACTATGAAAATAGATAAGTCTCTATTATGTTTCATCGTGATTTTAAATTCCATAAACATGTTACACTTATGTAATTTATGAAACTGCATGGTCTACTAGTGAATATAAGAGAGATGGAATGAGTACCTAATTAGTGCACTTTGCATGCATTGCATTTACTCATTGGTTATTATCATTTGGGCTATGTTATGAATGGATAAGTCTGCATGTTTGGTACTTGACAACACAACCATGTTTTGTTATTTCTTGGTAATTGAACCTGAATAATATGTTGTAAGGGAAAAATGGTAATTAGCTCTGAAGACTAAGTGAATATTTCTTGGTTAATCTCTCGGTTCACCTTAGTTTTCCTTTGTTGGTTGTTTTTTCTCTTTTGGAGTATGAAATGATGAGAATGATGGATCTGTGCATTTCATAGTTTTCCCCCTTTCTCCTTTTGGGAATGGATACTAGTTTGGGAGGACCCATCGCCTTAAGAACCCTGATATAGCCCCGTGGGTGGCCAGGCCTTAAGCCTTATTAACTTAGTTGGTTGTCTCCCTAACCCATAACCTGGGAATCTCATTCAAGTGCGGGTGTAGGAGGATAATCAACAAACAAAATTCCCAAGCCCTTTAAATAACATGGTCATGTTTAAAAATTCTAGTTGATGGTGGTGTAGGGTTCTAATAGGAGGTTACACCCATTTTTGCACTTGTAAATGAGAGAAAGGATAATGTCATGATGATGCACCATTCCACATTTCGATCAGCCTAAACCCTTTCAGTGGTGGACATGTGTCAACACTTTGTTAGAGTGGGTCGATTGGATATTGGTAGTTTTTTGTTGAGCGAGTGTAACCCTAGCCATTAGATTCCAGGGAAGGGTGAATCCCGACCATCCGATCATCATCGAAGGATAGGAACCAGAGATAATTAGAGTCTAGATTAACCAAATCACCAAATAATCAAAAAACTAGAGGATTGTGGTAACAATCTTGTGGAAAAGTCCCAAATCCCCAAATCGTGGTTGGATCACAGTTCCCTTGTAGGGTTCCAACCTTAGTTAAAGTGCATAGAAGAATGTTGGGCATGTGGGAGTGACGTCATAGTGACATGGAGTTCCAGGGTGTCAGACAAAATTCCACAAAGGACAACAAGTTTCATCATCGAATTGGCTCGGGTCGTTTGTGGGCCCTCTATCGGGAATAAGCCTTTGGTTTGGTTCCATTAAATATCAGTCATTGGATTGTTGGGTAGGTAATATTGATCATCCAATCATCATTGAAGGTAGGGACCATAGGTGAGGAGAGTTATATATAACGATATCACTGGAACATTGGAAAACTCTGATGAAGACATCTTGGAACTATCAGTTCCCCATACCCCTATTGGATAATAGTTCTAATGAAGGGTTCTGCAATGGGCCTGGATAATGATGTGACATCAACTGCCATGGATGACTGTCACATCAATGTATCTATAATTCTAGGTTGCATGGCATGTCATCATATCCATGCAAATTTTTCATGTCAACTTCCACGTGTCATTCCTCATCATCCTAACCTAGTGTGCATTCAATTTGTGAGGTGTCATGCCACATAATTCTACGTGTATTTGGTGCCAAATGGAAAATTGGATCGAGTGTTTGAGGAAGAGGGGATTTTGGAATCCCCTAGATCCCTATTTCTGGTTGGGTCACGACTCCATTTCATGGTTCTACGATAAGCTAAGGAGCCATAGAACCCTATTCCCTCAATAAATATTGGTTCCATTGCAGATATAGGATCGAATACCCAGACCACCATACCACCAAACATCCAAAAAATTTCGGAGTCAAGTTCTTGGGAAGATCGGTTCCCAGATATTTGATTCTGCTAGGAGGTTCTTCCAGTTTCATTATAGTTGGGTCGGAATTGCCACATCGTGACCACGTGTCCTAACACATCAACAGTCAACAGGCCTTCCATGTTGAATAATATAGGTGACATGGACCCACATGGATGCCATGTGGGTGTGAGGTGGAATTGGTGGGAAAAGACCTAACAACTTTAGAAGGCCACAAATTTCAATCTTGATCTCAAATATGAGCATTATTACGGTCGTTGGAAATATTTCAATGAGAAGAACTAGTTTATGAGTTGATATTTGGATGTAGAGGTGTGGTTAAGAAAGGTGGTTTAGAGAAAATAAAAGAGAAAAATTTTACACCCCACCAGCCTAATAAGGGTTAGGAGGTTGGGTGTGTTATAGAGTGGTATTAGAGAAGAGTTCAAACTATAGGCCAACATGGGCCAGATATCATCCATAAGGTTTGGTTGTCATGGCCAAGATGGGCTTGTTGGAAAAAATTGTTTTCTTCCTTTAAATGGTTAATTATTAGTTGCACAAACTTCTTGAAAGAAGGATTGTATATTAAACGATGTTTCCAAAATTCTTTATAGTAGAAAATCATTGTTTTTTCCTTAATAACTCTAACAAAAAATTCAATCATGCTAATAGAAAAAGAGTTATGACATTGGCTTGATGGAATTATAAAAACTCTTACGGGATTTCAAATAGGATGAAAAGAATTAATGATGAGATTTGAATGTGAATGGAACAATGAGAAGAATCATGTTATAGGGCTGAATAAGTCTAGAGAATGGATGAGATGGTTGTTTTAATATGTTGTATTGTTGTCTATGAGTATGGGTTGATAAATCCCTTGGAAGTTATGATTTTTTCTTGTATAAAAGACTAATCCATGTATGAATGACTCCTCATGCTTGGAGGAATGATGGGAAATTGTTAAGGTCAATTTATTTGACCTATAATGAAAGAGACATATTGTTGGTTATCCCCATTTAAGCATAAGTAAATGGAGTAGGAAATGATTTATTTTATTGGAATTGAGAGGTTCCAAATATGAATTACATGTTCATTAAGATCCCATTTAAGTTTTCAAGACAAGAAAAAGGATTCCTTTGGACTATTTCTAGTTTTCATAAAAGAGGTAGGCTGCTAAGAGTATGAAAGTACTCAGATGTTGATGGGAGAAATAAATTGCACCCTTGTAAAACTAACATGGTTTGGGAATTAAGCCCCTTCATTTCTGAGTTGGGTGGTTCATGGTATTAAAGAATGAACACCTGATATGGATAAGAACCTAGAGAATTGGCAACCCTTACCCTTTCTAATTGTATCTAATGATACACCATACTACTAATGGGACCTAGAAATAGCTATTGGAAAGAGTTCAAGTGATGTGTGAATATGAGCAATTTTTTGATCTCATGGCCTTATTGAGTAATTTGGTATTCCCAAGGAGGAATTTATTTATGTATTGACTTGAAATGCATATCTATTCATGTGAATGCAAGAGACAGAAAGTTGGAATACATATGCACTGTAGGCATGAGTAAAATTATTGGTTCATATGATCATGTTGTAATGCATGTGGTAATAATTGAGTATACAATTAATACGTATATAGAGTTAACATATCCTATTGAATGTTGTGGAATATAGTGTTGCGATCGATCATTTTGGTTATTGATGACCTGATAAAAAAAGGAAAAAGTTAACAACCTGAATGAGAATGATTATCATGTTATTGCTTGCAGCCTTATGAAAATAAGGAAAAGGATCAATAAAGTGTTGATCCAAAATCTAGTAAAAAGAGTGCACTTGGATATGCTCCACAACACCAATGGATCAGATAACATCTATAGAGGGATTATAGTCATACAAGTATGGCTTGGTATGCTCAAGTAATAGTGAGAGGGGATTTAGGTAAGAATTCCCTTGGTAGAGGTCTGCTGAGTAAGAATGATTTGAGGGATGAAGACAGATAGGAATTAGTATCTTACTACACTGGGTAATGTTGTAATTACCTATTTTGTATTTTATGATTTATGGAATGATTTTGTAGAGGATGGGAAAGAGTGAACTCTTTCTAGTTGTTTTCAAAAAGGATAACATATTGATTAATATCCCTATGAGACTTGTCATATGAATCGTCGTAATATATAAGGAAGGGATGATATGAAGTAAAAAATTCCAATGTGTGTGAATGACATGAAAAAGGTGCAAGCAGTGAACTTTCATGATGATATCCATATATGTATATATGATTTAGTGCATGGGTTGGATTTGTTATAGGGTTTCCTAGTATGAAGGTAGATATGAATAAATGGGTTGTGAGAAAATATTAGTACTTTATAGGTTTGAGTAAATCTATGGATACATAGTTGACTCTGCTTTGAAGATTTCTAATTGTTTTTTTTTAATAACTAGCTTGAGGGGGTGTACCCAACACCATAACTCAAAAAGAGATAGTATGAAATGTTGAAAGGGAAACTGAGAAAGAATGTTATGTTGTTATGAAAATAAGGAAATATGATTATGCCCTTAAATATTTCATGTGAATGATTGTGAACAATCATAAGATAAAATGATTTTAAGTAAATGTGCATATGAAATTATAAAGTGTGTCAATTATAGACACACACACTATGTTGATGCATATGGTTGAAGTGTCTGAAGGCACATTGTGAATGCTGGTAGAATAAATGTACATGTTTCAATGTGTAGTTTGAATGTATGCATACCTATATTCTTTATGGAATATTGGGTACATATATGAAATAATAGAGTTGATGTTAACTCGGGGTTTGACATCATTTCAAGAGATGACGATTATAAAACAAGGAAGGTTGCATGCCAAGGTAGATTACTTGTGATTAGGTTGTGTAAGGACTCTGTTAGGAGAACAAATTCATAGAATTAATAATTAATGGAAATTAGGCAGTGGGACGCAAATCCTATTTGTATAATATTCCTAGATTACATTTTAAAAGATGATTCATGTGTGAAGGACATGCAAATGGAATTCCAACTATTTTGAATTCTATATGATATGTGCAGAATGCACTGGTTATAATTAATTCAAAAGACAACTTTGATAGGTTAGTTTGTTGTTACTCCCAGGGAAGCAGGATTCTCTAAATTAGAAAAGGTCAAGATAAAATTGATTGAGACTATTCAATTAATGGGGTAGGAGGTTCATAAAGAAAGAAGGATGCAAATGCAAAATAAGAAAAAGGGGAGAATTTTCTCACCCTAAAACTCTGATATTTCAGTAGAGTTATATGTTTCTAAGGAAACAAGTACAACTGGTGGAAGCAAACTATATCAATGAGGATGTTGATTGAATTTATCTATGGATAATGTTGTGTTATAAAAATGGTAGAGAGGTCTTGGAAATAGTTCATCTAAGATGAAAATTCTAGACTCTGTAAAAAATCAGAGGGGGGAAATACCTTGATTCATCTCTTGTTATATATTTATAATGCTTAACTAAAAAAGTTGATATGTGTAAATACCCCAGGCATAAGAGTCTTAATCACTGTGTGAAAGTAGAATAGTTGAAATGATTTTTTATGTTGCACTAACAAACATTGAAGACAATGTGATGGAGTACATATAGATATTCTAGGACATATATGATAATGATTGTTGATTTTAAAATGCTATCGTACATGCATTGTGATTTGACCTAAACAACTAATATAATTATGATTATAAGTGTTGTGTGTATGAAATATTGGAGTTTTTGAGGTGAAAAATTCCAATGGTGGAAAACCTCATGCAGAGGATAAAGACAAGAAGGTTGTTGTTAAAAATATTAGTCATGAGACCTCATGAGTCCCTAGGAAGCATCAAACTGATGAGACAACATCAAATGGTTGTTGGAAGCATGACATGTATAAAATTTATCATTCCTTTATAGAATGTGACTTGGAAGGAATTGGGTAAGAATTCCTCCATGTATTCCATATATGTTGTTATGATTGTGAATTTATTACATGTATGCCAATAATACCCAGGAAAGGCATGACAGAGGAAGGAACCTGTAGTAGACAAACTAAAATAGATTGGAATCTGTTTGAAATATATGCATGAATATTTATGACATGTTCAATTGGCTAGGCATGGATGAATAAATAATTGTACACATAAGTGGCACATATGTTAAATACATTAAGGAGATGCACATGCATAAGAAAGGGAAGGTATAAGATTGTCCATTATGGAAGGAAAACCTTCATGTATCCAAAAATATTTGTGGAAGTGGTAGAGAAAGTAATTGAAGTATCCATGAGTACTAATACCTTAGCTACAAGTAAGGAAATAATGCTTGAATGCATTCATGTGAAATTTTAATTTCTTGTAGTGTATGATGATTTGAGGTCATAATCATCTCAAGGCAGGAAACACATTCATGTTGTAATAATGAATGTTAATAAATAATCCATGGGGTGAGAGGTTCGATGATTTCCAACTAACCATGGTGAAGTACCTGACATATAAATGTGGTAATATAAAAAACAATGGAAGGATGCATTGTGTGTAAATGTGGTCATGAATATTGGCACATTGATTTAGTTGCAGGAGAACCTTGATTTCATTATGGAAATCTTAGTTGCTGAAATAATTCATATGAAGGGAATGATATTTTGCTTCTATTTCATACGATTAATGGTTTGATGTGGTTTAATTGATTTGTATGCACATTTTTAAGATTAAATTGTGAGCCTTTGTAAATATGTTGTACATATAATATTAACAAATTTGTTTGGCTGAATGAAGACTGAAAACTACAAGGAGAAATGGTCTTGGATATGGCAGTAGTGTAAGTCCATAAGGAAGGTTGATACCTTCTGATGGGAAAATTCAAAGTGTTGTGAAAAGGAAATCTCATACTTATGGGATCTATGTTCCTATATGGAACATATCTAAGAATGAATAAATAGAGTTTTAAATCTGTGGGGAAGCAAATTTGAAGGATTTTGATTGAAATTGATGAAAGTATCTCATAGATATTATATGCATGTGATATAGGTGAGATGGAAGATATGTCTTGAAGGGACAGATGATGGTTGTTGAGTTGGAAAACATCAAAAGAGGCCATTGTTATGACAAGAGAACCCTATGACATCCCATGATCATCTGAGATATTGTTGTGTTGTGTTAGATAAAGATAGAAGGATGCCTCATTTATAAGAATATGTGAGCCTCTATACTCTTCCTATGCAGGAAAGCCTTGGCAGGAAATGGATCGCTCGAGGGACCGTGCAAAAGATAAGGGGATTCTTGAGCCTAGAAGGTGATTGATTGTAAGGAAGAGGAGACTTGAATGGAATAACATGATAGATGGTATCATGAGCACAATGAATTATGTTTAGGAAAAAATGAGTTGAGTTTTAATGTGACAACCAAAGGGATGCAGATTCATGACTGTGGAGATAAGTAGTGTGTTGAAAAGTGTGTTTTTTCCCTAAATTATGAATAGTGATTGAAACTTGTGCATTGAATTGGCATAATAATGCATGTTGTTTGAAAATTGTTGTAGGCATATTATTGAAATACAAAATATTGAAGATGAACCAGACTGAGAAGGAAAGGATACCTACTAAATTAGTTGAAGGATAAAGACATGGAAAATGTTTATAAGGTTCATAAGAACACTGAGGACATTATTCCTATTAAGGGGGAAAAGAATGTAACACCCCATTTTTAATCCCCTAAATTAATTATAATTAATTATGTTTAACTATGGCTTTATCATCGTATGGAGATAATATTTCCATGTCAATGCATGTGAACATTGTAAATGTATTTCTTATTCTTTAATAATGAAAAGTTTCCATGAGCTCCTCTGACAAAAGCAAGGTGACAATCAAGAAACTTTGAAGCAAGAGAGAAAATAAACCATGGGTGCGTGTTGGAGAAGAAATCCCTGGTCTAGACACTGGAAGGGTGATGAGTAGAGAACACATCGAGCAAGAACTAGAGCATATTATATTTTTTCTAATATGGGAGCTTTGATTGTAATGGGAGAAGCTAGAAACCCAATAAATCAGCTTGACAAAGAGGGTTGTGAATGAGATGTTTGCTAGCAAGGACATGGCACTGAGAGGTGAGGGTCTTGAAGGACTGTAGGTATATTAAAAGGACTTCTTGTGCACTTGAAACCAACTGTAAGACATATGATAGATTGGTGGAGGCCCTAGGCTAGGTAAGTCATAGAGGAATATATACTATGTGATTGACAATGGAGGAGAGTAGCCTTAACCTTCCTAAACCTTTTAGAGAGAGAGAGAGAGATTCCCTGGTGGTATCTGGCCTGGCACAAGCATGAATTGTTGTAGAAATTTTAAGTACAACAGAACCTATGGTTGATTGTAAAGGCATACAACCTCATTCATATGGTTTGGCCACTCTTTACTCTAAAAATAAATAAATGTTTCTTATGTTTTTCTCTACTTGTAAATTGTATAAACATGTTATGCTTATGTAAGTTATGAAATTGCATGGTCTATGAGTAAATATGAGAGACATGACATGAGTACTTAATTATTCACTATGCATGCATTACATTTACTCATTGGTTATTATCATTTGGGGTATGTGATGAATGGAGAAGTCTCCATGTTTGGCACTTCACAACACAACCTTGTGTTCTGATTTCTTAGTAATTAAACCTGGAGAATATGTTGTAAGGGAGACATGGTCAGAAATACATAACTCTAAAGACTAAGTGAATATTTCTTGGTTAATCTCTCAGTTCACCTTTATTTTCCTTTGCTAGTCATTTTTTTATCTTTTAAAGTCTAAAATGACGAGAAGGCTCAACCTGTGCATTTCGTAGTTTCCCCCCTTTCTCCTTTTGGTAACGGATATCAGATCGAGAGGAACCATTTCCTTAAGCACCATGAGATGGCCCCAAGGGTGGCCAGGAATTAAGCCTTATTTCCTTGGTCGGTTTCACCCTAACCCAAAAGCTGGGTGTCTCAGTTAAGCACGGACATGGGAGGATAACTAGAGAAGTGGAGGCCCGAGCCCTTTAAATAACTCGGCCATGTTTAAAATTATAATTTTTGGTGGGTTGGGGTTCCAACACGAGGTTCCTTCCCTTTTTAGACTTGTAAATGAGATAAGAATGACTTCATGTTGATGCACCATGCCATGTGTTGGCCGACCTAAAACCTTTCAATGGTGGATAGGTGACAGCACTTTGTTGGAGCAAACCGATTAGATCTTAGTAGTTTTGTGCTAAGTAGGAGTAACCATAGCCATTAGATCAAAAGGAAGGGTGAATCTCAACCATCTGATCATTGTTGAAGGATAGGAACTGGAGATGAATATATCCCTAATTAACCAGATCATAATAAATAGAAAATTGGAGGATTGTGGTGATGGTCTTGCAAAAAATTCCATGATTCCTAGATCCCAGTTAGATCATGGTTCCCTTGTAGGGTTCCAACTCTGGTGAAATTGCATAGAAAAATGTCAGGCATGTGGAAGTGACATAATAGTGACGTGGAATGTCAAGGTGGTATCCATAATTCCACAGAGGATGACAAGTTTCAGCATCGAATTGGCGTGGTTCATGTGTGGGCCCTTTGTTGGGAATACGACTTTGGTTTGGTGCCCTTAAATATTAGCAATTGGATCATTAGAAAGGTAATATTTATCATTTGAACATCATCGAAGGTAGGGACCGAAGGTGAGGAGAGTCTCGAATAACCAGATCACTGGAAGAATGTGATGAAGGCCTCTTGGAAATCCTAATTACTTGGACCTCGATTGGATCACGATTCCATTGTAGGGTTCCAAAATGGGCCTGGATAATGTTGTGGAATTAGCTACCACAGGGAAGTGTCAGTTCAATGTGCTTTTCAGTCTAGGTGGCATGCCACGTCAGACCATCTTTGAAGCCACATCATCATATACATGAAAATATTATAGGTCATCCACCATGTGTCGTGCCACATCAGCATGGTGTATGATCAAGTTATGAGGTGTCATTCCAGGTGGCATGTCATGTCAGGTCTATGTGTTATTAGTGATAGCAAGAAAATCAGATCAATCGTTTGAGGAAGAGGGTCTTTTGGAATCCCCCAGATCCTATTTTTTTATTGGGCCACGGCTTTGTTTAAGGGTTATGTGGAAATATTAGGAGGCATATAACCCTAGTCCCCAAATAGAGATTGGTTTTGTTGCAAAGAGGGTCTCAGATACCTAGACCACTGAACATTTGGAAACTTTCGAAGGTCGAGTTCTTGGGAAGACTAGTTCCGGGATTTTTGGTTACGTGAGGTTTCGAAGGAAGTTCTTCTAGTTTCTTTATAGTTTGGTTAGACTTGCCACATCATGACCACATGTCCTAAAACATCAACACTCAATAGGTCTTCCATGTTGGATAGTACAAGTGACATGGACCCATGTGTGTGTGAGGTGGAATTGGCGGGAAAGGGATTAACAACTTTAGAAGTGCATAACTGATCTGAAAATAGAAGGCTGACTTGTTCTGCTATGCAAGCACCCTCTACCTCATTAAATAAATCTTAACAGGACCTTGCTTCATGTGTTAAAATGTGCAAGAGGGTTTATGTGTT
The DNA here is from genome assembly GCA_000966675.3 of Picea glauca. NCBI lineage: Eukaryota > Viridiplantae > Streptophyta > Pinopsida > Pinales > Pinaceae > Picea > Picea glauca. The sequence goes on from JZKD02S2218298.1 coordinate 296,240, forward strand.
TATTTCTTGGTTCTTCTTCTCAATGTGTATGTGTGAAGGAATGTTCTTTTAAAAGATTTATCATGTGTTATAAATTAATACACAGCCATAAAAAGTGCAGAAAATAACACAATAAACTCACAAGAATAGCAAGATGATAAAGGAGTTCACCCCTCTCTGGGCTACGTCTCCTTGAGCCTCCTTCAATGGACTTGGCTCATTGGGATTAGTTTGTCAAATGCTCATTACAAGCTGCTTCTCAACTCCAATGGATTTACAGACTGTACCATTGGATTCAGAATACATAAAAACCCCAAAAATGACTGTAAAAACTCTGCAAATGGACAATGTCTCATCCAACAATGACCTCTTCTACAAGTGGCCTCCAAGCTTCCCTGAGCTTCAATGGAGTAGAAATACTTGTAGAAGTCCTCCAATGGATATGAAACCTATCCCAATGTGTTCAGAGCATAATAAACAGTCAGAAATGACTATTCAGTCTCAGAAAATGAATATGTGCTCATCTCAGCAATGCCTCAAACAATGAGGGCTTTAAGGCTCCTGAAGCTTCCTCAAACTTCAAATGTGAAAAACCTGCAAATGGGCTCTTCAAATGCCTGTGAAAACCTCACCAATGGACTCAGAACGTCCAAAAACCCCTAGCTGGGATTTTTCGGCACCTGATTTAGTCAAAAACTCAAAAAGTTATGGCCTCTGCCATTTTTCCCTTCAAGCTCTGGTTACCTCTGCGCCATTCTGCACCTGTCCGTGAATGAAACCTAGCTCTGGGCGTTTTCGCCTCCAAAACCTAGCCCACGCGCGCGTCCCACAATTGAGGCCAAATCGTCGAACCGTTAACAGAAACAAAGCCCCCCAAGTCGGAGGTGTTGGGCGCATGGGGGGACCATATGGCCACGTCCCCCGTGCACAATGGGCTCACTGTTCTTTGTTTAAACACGGACTCGACATGTGGTGGGCGCGTGGTTTTTAAAACCTAGCCACAATCCAAAACCCAACTTTAAATCCGTTTTCAAATCTCTGTGCGCGTTTAAAATAATGGTCATGTATAACATAAATCCGTGGGCTATTAAAACCCCGCGCGTCCATTTAAACGGAGGGCATATGATTTAAACCGTATAAAACCGTGGCTCTAATGTTTAAACACCCCGCGCGTGGTTTGGCAAACTCCGTGTATGTGGTCATATCAATAAACTTGGAACCGTGGCTTTAGAGTTTTGAATAACCCCGCGCCATTTAACATAAGTGTTGGTCACATGTCAACACATATAACCGCGCATTTAAATAAATGAAACCATACGTAATATATACGTTGATATGAAATGCCAAGTTTTAAAACCCGCGCGCGCGCTGATACGGGACGGGGTATGGTCATGTGTGTACATAATGTGACAAGGGGTTGGGGCTTAGCAATTGGTCCAAACGTACACCGAAAGTGCCAAATATGCATGACACGTGTCATGCCCAAGAGCTGCCCGTGTCCTATACGGCTGCCACGTCACTGTATGGCCGTCACGTCAGTTGTACGGCCTACCACGTCAGCTGTACGGCCTGCCCAGTCAACATCAAAATTTTCCCTGTTTGGCCCGGCGAACAGATCGCGATAACTTCTCCATACGGACTCTGTTTGCGAAAATAAATATACCGCCGGAATCAGGAGAACGAGATGGACGCAATGGCACCGTTTTCGTCGCATTCCAAGCACTTTGAAAATTGAGCACTTTTTAGACCCCTGGTCCAGATTCTGATCAATAACTTTCGATCTTGAGCTCAGATATGAGCATAATTACAGTCGTTGGAAAGTTTTCAATGAGAAGAACTGGTTTATGATCTCATATTTGGATGTAGAGGTGTGGTTAAGAAATTTGGTTTAGAGAAAAGAAAATAGAAAATTTGTACGCCCCACTAGCCTAATGAGGGTTAGGAGGTTAGGTATGTTACAACAACGTCAAATTATGAAGTGATTTCACTTATTTCCTGATTGTTCCCTCTAATCATTGTTCTAAGAAATATCCTCTCTAAAAGTTGGTTCTTTTGTGGATACCTGATTGGGTTGCTACATGTACATCATCTTCTTATTTCAACTTATGTTCTTTGTGTGACTCAATAGTTACCATGTTGCAGCACCCCTTCTTCTCTTCCCAATTTTCCAACAACTATGGAAATCCTATATGACATGGTCTGCGTTGTGGAAATATCCACACAATGTGTGGGTATTGGTACATAACCACACCAAATGGCCTATCTCACCACAGTTGAAATAGTTGGGATATCTACCTCCTCCCCCACCATATCTCTAAAGTCCCCATATTTAGATTCCCCTGCCCTGCAGTCAGAGGTGACCTTATGAGTTTATGTCAGCCCAATGAGAGGAGTAAAATGAGGATAACATTGAGCTCAGAAAATTTGGATTTATATGGGGCCCAGGCTAGCCCATTAACCATCTTTCATCATCATGATCATTTATGCATAGTTCCCTCTTGGTTCTGTGGCATTCCAATGATTTCTGTAATTTTGTGTTATTATTGAGCATATTTTAATCAAATACACTAAAGGTATTTTTTCATATTGTCTAAGGGAATACCTTAGTGTAATAGCTCATTGGAACCATAATGAAAGGGTCTAAAGGTTGGGATATTGAGAAAGGTATTTTCGACGTTTAGGAATGTTCTAGAAGCCAATTAATCACTTTTTGGCATTAAAAGGGGTTTAAAAAGGGTTATAAAGTGATTTTAATCTTCATGTGGATTTGGTCAAAGGGACGAAAGATATAGAAGGGGGTTCGGTGAAGTATAAAGAAAGGGTATCACTTCACCTTCCTCATTATGATTTGATCTCTTATTTAGAGTGCTCTCGAGAGCCAAGTTTTCATTGGGGTTTTGACAATGCCCTTCCACACTTCAGTTTGGTTTCAGTGGTGAAATATCCACCCTAGCTAGACCAAGAGGGGAATCCACATAGGATTTCCACCTAAGCTTCATTACATTTTTTGTCTTCAGTTATTCATGCAGCAATTTGTTTATGGATATCGTAGGCTTGATATAAGGACTAATTTATCTTGTTGTGCATACCTATTTATCATTTTTGGTGGGTCGTGGAGATTGTTAGAAACAACAAGGGGTTTGGTGGAGGCCATGGTAATTCGTTGTAGGGTCTAGGAGAGTTGAAACTCTCCCTACTTGTTGGATCATGGTGAGAAGGGTGTCATAAAGACACTAGAGTAGGGTTGTAGTCCCTTTGAGATGCATTGTGGACTAGAAGAAGGTTGTGGACCCTAGTTTTCTAGGTCATGGGCTTAATAGGAGGGTTGAGATACAAAAATTCAAAACCGAGTGTGTGTGAGGAGGTTCAAGACCTCCATTGCACAACGAAAAATAGGGGAATGGTAAGAAGGATATTTTTCAGGCCGAGGGACAGAGAAATAGAACAATAGGCACTTGAGAATTGAGCTGAGAAGGGGGTCGAATTCCATAGCAGCTGAGTAGAGGATATTGGAGAAGGAAACGAGATGTTGTGGGGATATTCTAATAGTGGGAAACAACTCTTAGGAGTCATAAGCATCATTATCCAGGTTTTGGCTTGATTTTGGTAGTGTTTATTGTTTTCATTGCAGTTGTTATGATAGCCATTAGAGATCCTTTGTGATTGTATTTCAGACTTCATTCATATTAAAGATTCCAATTTTATCTCTTATGTTTTTGGTGTATTTAATTTGCATGCCATGTGTTTGATGAAATGTCTATAAATACAATACATGCAAAGTGTTTGTCAAAAGTTTCCAAAGAGTCTATGTCCTAAAAACAAAGGTAATAACCATACATTTAGACAACAAACATTAATATTCCAGTCTATCCTATTTGGGGATATTACAATGGTATTGGAGTTGGTTTTCCTTCCAGCCTATGGGGAAAATCAGTGAGGAGTTATTTCAGATCATGCACATACAATACATTTTCCTATTGTTTATGTTAAGTAACCAAAGATGCAATGGCTTAAGAAGTTGAGGATAGATTCGAAACTCATGAGATATCTAGTAGTAATTCCATACATACCTTACTACCAAGAGTATCTAGCATTGGGTGAGGCGATATGTGCATATTTTTCCTTTCAAGGCTATTACACCTTCAAGTACGTAAGTTGGCCCAAGGATTTGGATGAGGATTTTGTTAAAAGCACGTGGAAAAAATAAAAGAGATATGAGAAGGAAGGATAGGTGGAGGAATGTTCATCTAGCCATGTTGAGGATATGTGCATGTTGTGAATAAATAACCAATGAATCCAATGACACTAGTGTGTTGGATGGGAAAGATGAGGATAAAACATCTTGTCCTACTCATGGTGACTATGAGGATATGTTCCAATCAGCCGATGTTGAGGATCCAACATCTTCCCTTGTGTATGATGTTGATGATGAGGGTGGTTCAAGCATGCTAGAAACTAACTATGATGTGGGTTCAACACCTCATCCTAGTTATGGCATGTATGATGATGCATGTGTGGATGATGATAAAAAGGGGCATATTTGGTTTATGAGGAGGATATTCCACGTGATTCCTATCATCACATAGTATCATATAGTGAGTCAGTTAGGTCCTTGCGTGATTTGGAGAACAAACTATTGGTCACGGAGGAGCTATTGTTCAGGTCTTGAAGAAGGTCAATGGTACTCATAATTTTATTGAAGATATTATGTGGAAAACTCATATGGAGGAGAGACAAAAAGGAGTTTCATATGGAATCACTAGTTCTCAATTACACATCATCAAATAATCACTAGAGTAGATTAAATCTGATTACTTGCATCTATTCATGGATAGGGACCTTTCACTTAAGTTCATTCAAGACAAGGAATGGGAGATTGAGGATGTTTGTTACCAAATGAGTTTGGCACGCTCTTCATAATTGAGCGTAGTATAGACTCCATCATTTATAGTAGTTGTGACATAGTAGAGAGAGAGTGGCACTCATGATTTGAGGGAGAATCAACTTGTGATGATCCCACATGAGGAGCATTCAGAGTTATGAAATATTAAGGAGAGGTTTGACACAGAGGGTTTTAACCATGCACCTGTTTTTCATTGTGGGGATCATGAGCCTCTTCTATTGGAGATCCCACTAAAGGCTCAATGCTAAGCTATAGAGGAGATAGTTTAGCACAACCCTTGTGGACCAATCCGCGAGGAAGTATATGCATCCATGGATTGGGTTGAAAGGTACATGACAAGACATGGGAACACTATAGGATGCAAGTTTAGGCATTATCAGTACAGTGATGGATACAATAGTGCCTACAAGATGAAGGATGGTACGGGGCAATTCAGTGATCAACAAAAGTGTTCAGGGGTATTTATTGGCACTCAGTAGTGTGTAGTGGAGTTGTGGGGTGTTTCCTCCAGGGAGACCTCCTGAAAAATTCCTTGAGCATACCATTGAGTTTAATTTACAAATGATCGATGAGTGGATGGGTGAGCCTTAAGGAGAATCATATCCATTGATGATTATTCTACATCTAGGATATCATCAGATGAGGATCAGGGAGTAGGATAGGCACATGTCTGATTCTAGACTTCATTATGATCTCTTGGTCATACCCTTGGGGTTGAATAATGAAATAGTCACTTTCCAGTCTTGCAGGAAGTGGAAAAGGCATTTATTTCTATTATTTGATGCCCTCATTATATACAACAAGAAATGAAAGGATCATTGGATCTAGTTGGATGAGACAAGGTGCATTATGGCCATGATAGAGGTCTTTCATTGGGGCCATGTGAAAGTGCGTAGAGTGCAGAAAATGAGATACAAACTCTGTTGAATCGGTTCATAGATATTTCAATAGGAATTGGGAGTGGTGGACTTCCATTTTGTTGGGATACAAATAGCATTCATTGGATTGATATACTACTTTGGATGATGAGGATTATCAATAGGATCATCTCAGTCATTGAATTGCATCATTGTGGGGATATTGTGAGAGGAGTTGTTGAGTTGTGGAAAGATATATTTTCCCTCACGATACCTAGGATTGAGTCGATCTGCAATTTGGCATACTTTGAATTCACTAAGATTTTTTGGCGAAACATGATCCAGGGTAGTGAGTTCAGTCCTTTCAGGGATTTCATCTTGGGGATCCATGAGAGGAGAGCACATTCTGAGTATGGCGGTTAGATGGTTATGATCATTGGGGTGCAGTGCCAACATGATGGTTCCTCTCTGATATTATATTAGGACCCTAGGGCTGCAATTTTTGACATCTCGATAGCTGGTGCAGATGAGACAGTGAGTTTTCACCTTCTGGAGTTTATTCTTGGGATGCTTGGGATTGGTTTCTAGGAGGAGTAGTCTTTCGAGGAGTTGACCGATTTTACCTAACCTATGATTTCCTGGTTTATCAGGGGTATTAAGATAGATTCTTTTGTTATCACCTTCCATATTGGTGCTAAGAGTAGAGGGTCATCCACACCATACATGCCAGTTTGGAACCCTTGTGACTTTATCACTTGCAGGTAGGTTTGAGAGATTTTTGCATGGAGGGATGTTACGAAAAATATGTTGGGAGATATGGAGGAGTGTAAAACTCGTTAGTGGTACATATCAGGGAACACTCATCTAGCAAGGTTGATGCAACCCTTGCCCATATATGAGCGAGAGTGGGAGATCATGTTGATCAATTGCATCATAGTTTTACCAAGGGTGTAGGGAGAATATAGAATGTTGTAGTGATTGACCAGTAATCATAGTTCACGCACTTTCTAGTGATGTATTTGGAGTGTGGGGAAACACAGGTGACAGAGATATTGAGTGGAGAGTAGCCTGGAGTCATTACTATTGATCTGAATGGTAGTGGATCTGCAATCCATGAATTCAGATGGGTGTTTGTGTAGGATATTATTCATGGTATTAGGTTTATCCCTTACATGTGTTTTAGCTTGGAGTTTCGGGAGAGGAGGATACAGATTGAGCACGCTAGTCGAACGATTATTATTAGGGTGGAGAGATGAAAACATGGTGGTTCCTTTCTGATATTATCTTGGGACCTTGGTATTCCAGTACTACACAGTTCAAAAACTGACACAAAGAAAAGAGTTGGTTTTTGTTTTCATAAGATTGGTTCCCTAGCAGAACATTTCTTTGAGGGGTTGATCAATTTATTGTAGTATCGAGTTTCCCTACTTAGCGAAATTTTTCAAAAGGCCTCTTATGTCCACACCTTTCTGAATCATTCCTTGAGTAGAGTATGCTTCACATATTCCAAGTAAGTTTGGGACCCTGGTATCATTTTCAGTTTCAATATGGCTCGGTCAATGGAGTGTCAGGTTGTGATAACATTGCTTGAGGATAAAAAATCTTTGGGAAGGGAGGACTGTAATGTCCCCATTTTTGGATTCCCCTTCCCTGCATTCAAATACGACATTATGAGTTTATGTCAGCCTAAAAAAAGGAGTAAAATTAGGATAACATTGAGCTCGGGAAATTTAGAGGAGTTATATGGGGCCCAGTCTAGCCCATTCACCATCTTTCATCATCAAGATCATTTTTGCATAGTTCTCTCTTTTTTTTGTGGCATTCCAAGTATTTTTGTAATTTCGGGTTATTATTGAGAATATTTTAATTAAATGAACTAAAGGTATTATTTGAATCATATTATCAAAGGGAATACCTTAGTGTAATATCCTGTTGGAACTAGAACGAAATGGTCTAAAGGTTGGGATTATGAGAAAGGTATTTCTGACATCTAGGAATTTCCTAGAATCCAATTAATCACTTTCTGGCATTAAAAGGGGTTTAAAACGGGTTATAAAGTGATTTTAATCTTCAAGTGGATTTAGTCAAAGGGAGGAAATATCTAGAAGGGGGTTTAGAGAAGTATAAAGTAAGGGTAGAACTTCATATTCCTCATTATGATTTGATCTCTTGTTTGGAGTGCTCTCAAGAGCCAAGTTTTCATTGGGGTTTTGACAAACCCTTTCACACTTCAATTTGGTTTTGGTGGTGAAATATAAACCCTAGCTAGACCAAGACGAGGATCTACCTAGGATTTACAACGGATCTTCACTACATTGTTTCTCCTCAGTTATTCGTGCAATGATTTTTTTGTGGATATCATAGGCTTGTTGGGACAACCGATTTATCTTGTTGTGCAAATTCATTTTTCATTTTTGGCAGGATGTGGACATTGTTAGAAACAACAATGGGTTTGGTGGAGTCCATGGCAGTTTGTTGGAGGGTCTAGGAGGGATGAAACTCTCCCTACTTGTTGGATCATGGTGAGAATGGTGTCGTAAATGCACTAGAACAGGGCCACAATCCCTTTGAGGTGCAATGTGGACTAGGAGAGGGTCGTGGGCCCTAGTTTGTTGGGTCGCGATATTAGTAGGATAGTCGAGAGCCCAAAATTCAGAATTGAGTGGGTGTGAGGAGGGTTTATAACTCCATTGCGCAACAAAAAATAGGGGAAGGGCTGCAAGGATATTCTGCAGGACAAGGGACAAAGAAAAGGAATTGTAGGAAATTGACAATTGAGCAAAGAAGGGGGTCAAATTCCATAACAGTTGGGTAGAGGAGATTGGAGAAGGAAACAAGATGTTGGGAGGATCTTCTAATAGTGGGAAGAAATTCTGAGGAGTCATAGGAATCATTATTCGGGTTTTGGATTGAGTTTGGTAGTGTTCACTGTTTGCATTGTAGTTGTTATGAAAACCATTAGACATCCTTTATGATTATATTTAAGACTTCATTCATAATAAATATTCCATTGTTATCTCTTCTATTTCTAGTGTATTTAAGTTTCATGCCATATCTTTGAAATTTTTTCTATAAATACAATACATGCAAAGTAAATTTCTATAAATTTCTATGTCCTAAAAACAAAGGTAATAACCATACATTTGGATATCAAACATTAGTATTCCATCTATTACAATATTGTCTACCTATTCCTATTCCTCTTTCATATCCTCCACAATATCCACCCTTATTCTCCTCTTGGACCAAGTAAGAATCTACAATATTCTCCTTCATCAACTGCAATGACCAACAATTTTTCACATTGTGCCCCATGGATTTGTAGAACTCACAGAAAGTAGTGTTTGTAGTCTTCTGATACTTTTGTAGAGTTGGGAAATAGGGAGGTACATGGCCCCATTATCTACAGATCCCACACCATTCTATCTGCGGCCTAGCAAGAAACAGGTTTGGTGCACCCATCATTGTGTAATTTCCTAGCATAGGACACTCGTTCTGATGGTGATCTTCTGCAGGGAACATGGTACACAAAAACGTTTTGCACACTTATTTCCCCTTTTCCATGTCTTAAAATTGCATGGGGAGGTTCGTAATTTGATATTTCACCTGCACCAATCCTGTGGATGTCTCGCCACCTCCCGACGCAGACTCCAGGTGCATTGCAATCTCTATGGCTTTCAATTGAGTCATCACTTTTTTCTATGTGAGTGGGACCTGAATGTGAGAGGATTTTGGAAATGAACCACTCTCTATGTTGGACATCCTATATTTGGAAATTTAATCTATCGAATAGAATCTTGAACTTCTAGTCATAGTCCCACTTGGTTTCTCCAACTTGTTTCTTTATCTCCTTAATCTTGGTTATACATTGTGACTCTGACTTATGTTTATGGAATTCTCTAAGGAGATCTCTATTTATCTCTATAAGGGACCTTTTCTATATTGCTGACACAATCACTTTGTACTTCATATACCATGTCATATATTCATCTCTGAATGTGGTCTCTAGCTACACAATTTTAGAATCCTTGTCTATGACTTGCCTCACACACAAGATTGCTTCACACATGAACCAATGTTATTTTGCATCAATATATCTTGTTTTCCCATGAAACAAAAGAAGTCTAAGGGTCGAATATTGGTTAGCCATATTTGAACTAGAACTTTATCTTCTTGAATGATTGCTACTGGTTACTACTAGTACTAACAATCTACTTTCTTGTGAAGTGTTGTTGGCTTCAATTTATTCTCCACTTGTTTCTTCCACTTCTCCTACTTCTGAACTTTCTTCTACTTCTCTCACCTCCAAAATTTCTTCTTCAGTTCTTTATTCTTGGTTAAATATGTATGAGGGTGGTGGTTCAAAGAGGGGGTTCCTCCACACTATCTCATATTATTTAGTGATGGATCTAAAAGAGCCTCTTATCTTGAGTCGTGCGAGCCTCCTTCCGACTTCCAATATATCTTCACCTTCTTGGAGTGTTCCTTCATCAATTTATTCTATGTTTCCCATGATACTATGCACCTTGTATTCTTATTATTCAACTTCATCTCTCATTAGCCAAGGGGATTTGACCTCATTCTCTACAACTTTGTTACCACTTCCTCCAATATTCTCTATTGATACCTCTTTCTCTATGTCACATCTCTTTGATGGCCTCTCTTCTTCTACGCTTCTTTCTGGCACATATATTTCTCCCATGCACCTATTTGGTGTGAATTCTATTCTCTTCATCTTAGATATTACTACTTGTTTGTCACCCCTTTTTCTCCCTTCTCTTCTTTTCTATAATCCCTTTCTCAACGCGTCTCTTCTTACGTATTGCTCAACTCTTCTTCTTCTCTTCTCTTTGGGATCCATTCTCTCTTCACCTTATCTCATATACTTCCCCCATATTTTCAACTGCCCCTTATGCACAGAGGATTTATGCTTCCATCCTATCAAGCTCCATGTACATCATCCCCTTCTCCACGAACAACATCTTGATCCAAAGTGGGATCTCTTCTAACAATTTTATTCTAGGGTCGTCTGCAAACTTTCTTTTGGCACTACTAAAAGATTTGATACATTCAACTACAAACTCAATGATATATCCTTCTCTAACTCATTCAAACCATAAATCAATGGATCTCGCCCAATTATTATCCAAATATTTCAAATGAATGATCACTTCTTGGTCCCAAACCAATGGTTCTTGGGATTTCCACATATATTTAATATCCATCTATCTCTTTACCCATTCATGTAATAAACAATAAAAATCAACAAATAAAATTTCATGTAGATATTAATATGTGTACCTTTGTTTCCATCGTTCCAAGTTGATTTATATGTTTTTGGTCTCCCATAACATGAACTCGTCCCCTTTCTCATAGATCCATTCTTCTATCACTTTTCTTGAAGTCTTCCACCTCATTCCCTTACTCCACCATGTAGCATAGTCTTCAGGTCTTGGAAATGGAACCAATTGTTGGCTCGAGGTTTCTACCCAAGTTTCGAAAGGCTTTACCAAAAAATACCCCATTAGCATCAACATATTCAATATTCAAGGAATGAATAAAGTCTCACCCAAGACACGATGAGAGTCACAGAGACCAAATGTTTTTGCATAGCATGAAGGAATAATATAAACAAGCAACACTTAGCTAAGAGCTATGCATTAGATACTATTCATTCATATCAACATTCATACAAGTAACACACAGTCTAACATATATAACAACATACATTCATAACATATCACATGATAGGAAGTATCAAATTAGGCCTCATTCATTCATTCATTAACCACAAATAAAAATTCATATACATAGAGGGCCATAGCATACGCAAAGCCTCATTAATATTGAACCAGAGACCAAAGACTCAGATATCAATATGATTCCTATATCATATTACAATTAAAAATCTACAAATTACAACTAAGACTCATCCATAAAAAATGGATAAGGAACAAAATAAAAACCCTTCCTCTCTTGCGTGCATTATTTTTATCTCTACTTAAGCTTGACAATGATACCATATATTCCAATGCACTAACAACCTCATGCATGACCAAACCATCAATTACAAAATGGTTATTACTCATGATGATTGGATATGCACATGTGATATGGTTACAAAATGGTTTCAAGTCCTTTCACGGTGCATGTTTAATATTTGTGTTGCATGGTAGTAAACTTCTGGTGTGCACAGTGAAAAACGTGTGGCACACACAATCTTACCAATACTTATGGTGCCAACAACTAATGGTCATTATGACAATAGGAATTTGAGTCATCAATGGAGTAGTTTTATTTGGATAATGGATAGTGCACTCAATAATGAGTATTGGACATGAAAAACTGTGTGTAGGATAGGGGTTGATATTTATGATGATGTTGATGATATGATTAAGTTAGGGAATGTGCTTCATAGGTTTTTGGAAAGGTGGAACACTAATTAGGATTTGTGGATGAGCATCATAGGGCTACGTAGGAGAGCACAAGTTATTCATAGGGCATGTAACTTAGCGATATATAAATTATTGTGTGAATAAATAGACTACTAAAGAGAATAGAAGAGACTTCAATGAAGATGATGGTTACTTGGGATAGTTTTTAGCACTAATACATAATTGAGACATGACAGTGTCGATGAATAGTTTTATTTTTGCCTCTTCATTGATACTTGAGCTCTTTTTAAATAATATGAAATGACATCAATATGCACAAGCCATTAATGGCTCCATAAAAAGGTAGAACTCTTCGAATGTGATTGGCCATTGTATTATAGTGAAAAAATCACATAACCGTGCACTAGAACTAAAATGAACTAGATAGAAGGAAATGTTATAATAGAAACACATTAATAATGTAACCAATTTTTAATGGAAATTATCTATGCTACATTATTTTGAATCAATATTAATGTTCCTTTACAACTTGAAAACATAAAAGAAACAAATATTGTAGTGGAAGAGACAAAAAAACACAACACAACATAATCTTACAAGGCCACAATTGGTTCCATGTTCATTTATATTACTACTCGATGATGTCAATAGTAATATAAATGAGCATTCATACACAAGGGTGTTATGCAATAAATGAAATGTGTGTATGTGTGTGTGTGATAATAATAACCATATTCAATGTGGTATCTACAACAACATGTGTTACATATTGTGTTTATTAAAACATATTAAGGCTTGCATAACAAAGACATAAATAACTCACATCTAGCTACATCAAATTTTGGTTCAAAATATTCTTTAATAATTTGTGTGATTTATAATGAATTGTTCAATTAGGTAACTTACCTTCAAGTAATGTTAGATCACTTTCATCCACCTGAATGAATTTAGGATTTCTTTAGCGCACATTATTCAGTCTAGGCAGGGATGATGGAGTCATATTTTGACACTCTTGACCTCTCTATTGTGAAGTTACAAATGTAGGAGTTCTTGCCCCTTCAATAAATAGCAAGTCAATTTTGGGAGGAGAGTGGGCATTCTCATGGGTAGTTTCTAGAATTTCTAACTGTAGATAAAGAGGTTGCACCACAGGAAATCCTTCGCTAGAGGTCTGCACACCAGTTGCCTCTCTAATTTCATCCATGGTATAATAAACTCCAAGCAAATCCATCATCATCCTCTCATACACAACAACTTGTCATAATGAAACAATCATTGGAGATTCACTAGAGATCAAAACTGGATTGGTCTCTACTAAAATCACATGTTTTCCTTGTGGTGATAGAGGAGAAACAACATTAGCATCTATTGTGATATATTTTGGATTCACATCTACCAAAAGCTTGTGTTTTTCCATATGAAACCTTGCATTTTCTCTTCCTTCGATGACCTTTTAAATGGGTTGATCTTTCCTTGAATACTTTCTTGATCAATATCATTTGTTCCCCATGTTTAAAGGGATTTCCAACAAGAAAAAGACAAAAAGTTACCTTCCAATTACACAAAAAGAAAAAAAATTCCTTCCAATTACACAACAAGACAAAAATTTCCTTCCAATCACACAAAAAGACAACAATTGCCTTCCAATAACACAACCATAAAAAAATTTCCTTCCAATTACAATAAAAAACATAAAAAGTGTATGTTGTTGTTGTTTTGAATAAGAGATGTCGGGTAATATGCAAACATAAGAGTTTTTTTTCAGAGAGAATAATGTTGGACATCATATTGTTCTTGTTTTCCAACTCATAAAAGAGTGCACATACTCTTAACATAATGAGCCAAAAATTATTGTGGCGACTAAATTTAATCACTTGGTCTTTATACATGAGGGATAGAGAAGTTGTTGAGGGGAAACTAGGGCATGGGGGGCTAGGATTGAAGGTGGTTTGGGGCCTAGGGTAGTGACTGGGGCACTAGGATGAAGTTGTAGGGGGTGCATGGACTTGACAAAGAGATATGGGAATATGGATCTTAGGGATTAGGTGTAGATGGAGTTAGGGGTCAGGTAGAGGTGGGGGCCTAGGAGAAAATGGGGCTAAGGTCCAAGTGGAGGCAAGGACCTAGGAACAAAGGGGTATAGAAGTCAAGTAGAGGTAGGGTCCCAAGGGTAGATGGGGCTAAGGTTTGAGTAGAGGTGGGAACAGAAGGGTAGAGGAGAATAGGGGTTCAATGGGACAAAGAGACAGAGGGGGTGTTATAACTCGAAATTTCACTTCTATGCATCCTTGATGTTGGCCTACTCATTCATACATATACAAACCCATATTGATGGAGTTATTCTCAAAAAATAACTTTTTGCTTGGAATACATGCCATGTTGCATATGTAGAGAATGTACATATGCTAGCCGCATACCAGAAATCCTGCATACATATGCTTGTTGCACTACTAAAAGCACGCGTGTACTCTAAAAAGTGACAAAAAAGATATAAAATCCACGCTTTCCAGCAGATATTACAGGCTATCTTAGTTTTTTCAACCATCTTACCTCCTATAGCCCTTATGGAAATGAATTAACCATCATTTTCTCATATAAAAAGGGCCCTAGGGGGGTCATTTGGAGAGATCAAACTAGAGGAAATAGAACTCTTCCAAATTTTCTCCCTTGTTTCCCAAGCCTTCTACGTTTTTCTCTGAGTTTTATCCTCATCATTGACTTCCATCCATATTTCTTATACCATCCATCCTTTTCCCCTTATATTGGCATGTTTGTGGTGAAGATAGTATTGGGAATAGTGCACTTGGAGACAAAGTAGAGGAACCTAGGAGAGGTTCGTGGAGTGGTGCCAACAAAGTTCATGTTGTAACCTCCAATTTTGTTATTAATAAAAGAGAAAAGTTATTTTCCCAGATCTATATGTCTATGTGTTTATGTTTATGAATATTTTCATGAATAACTAACTCTTTAGATAATCTTGATAACTAAGCATATGTTGTCCTAGATTGTTTTGTAGTATTATTTCAGGCCATCTTTGGGAGGAGGCCTGCAGTCATGGAAAGGACAACAATCGGAAGGGATCACCATCAGTTGGAAGGACTTAAGGTACACATTCTTATATTCCTTCTCTTCCCTTAATTATCATAGGTTGTGTTTGGTTTAGGATGGAATATAATCTTTTCTATATTTTAGGGTGTCAAGGCTCTTCCTAGTCGCTAGAACTAGATTAGTGGGAGCCTCTCTAGGACCTTTTTTAGGAGATCTTTGTTTGGCTTGAATTCTTGTTTGTTGAAGTTTTTTTATTCTTTTTGGGTCTCTGGTTACCTTACTGGTGCTTACCATATTTCTTGAGTTGAGTGCTCTGTCTGAATATTTTTTCCTTTTTGAAAGTTTTCAGCAGTGTATGTGCCTTGTTATATTCCCAGCCCACATACATACACATTCTGCATTATACACAACTAGCGTACATATGCAGGTTGATTGTGCTTAGCACACGTCTCTGCCATCTGGAAGATTTTTTTCAAAAGGATTTTCTTTCCTTTTAGGAATCCCTTGTCTTCTCGGGTCTTTCTAATGTTCTAGGGTCTCTATTGACTGTGGTTTGGCTAGGTTAAAGACTCGTATTATCTTTGAACTTGTAAAGAAATATTTTTGTTTCTTTATCTCTTTATGTTTTTTGTCAAGGTTAAGGGTGCACTTGTAAGCTTTAGGTCCTCTTGTGGATTCCAGTGAATCCCTTCTTTCAGGAAGTGGTTTAAGGTCTGTGTTAGTCTTTGGTTTGTCATCTATTTCTCCTGATTGTGCTTTTATAAAGAAAAAATATCATTGCTTGCTATTTTCATTTCTAAGCATATAAAAAAAAATGTTGTAATTCATTAACTGCATTTTCATTTTATTATGCATGTTTGTTTGGTATTAGTAGCTTAGGTTGTTTCTATAAAATAAAAGAGTTCTAATTCCAAAATTCATTTTAGGCTTCTTCCTTGAAAGTTTTAGTAGTTTTCATTGCATTTTGAAATGAAAAAGCATTCTAGAAAAATATTTTATTTTAGGATCTTGGTATCTATTTTGAAAAGTTTGCACTTCCAAAGTTAAAATGTCATTTTTTCAATTGTAGAACGTAATTTTCTTTCAGCACAATGTTCTAAAATATTATTAACTCTTCTATTTCATCTCTCAATAACACCACGAGTTTCACTTCCATACCCCCTAACTAATCAAGCCATTAAAATCAACAATTAATGTTAAAATCAACTAGACTTTTCTATTTATAAGGTACACCGAGTAGTCTAGGCTTTAGGACCTTGAAATAGGTGTAGAGAGGAAAATATTCAAGGCCGCTTAAATAAAATTAAGAGTATTTGATAGGGAGTGTAAAAGTCTAGTTTCGTAAGAGTTAGCCGAGACCCACCTCTAACACAAGGGCTAAACATGAGGAAAGGTAGAGGAGATAACCCGTCCAAAGTTGGACCAAGCTTAGTGGGGATCGTATATTGAGGGTAATTATTTGGATATTTGTTGACCACATTTGACTATGGATGTTCATGGAACTCAAATCCACTCAAGATCCTCAATAGTCTTTCGGTCTTTTTTCCTTCAGTACCCTTGAAAGGCTTTGGACTTTCTTATCCTACTCATTATGATCAACCCAACTATCGATTGTACCCGCCTAGAAATTGAATGCGAGCAGGGGACCTAGTTACATTTTTGTAGGGACTTACATGGGTGATTGTGGGGGCATAATGTGATACCTAGGGCAGATGTCGAATCATTCTTTGCATAGTATACCCATAGGGTGTTTTTTTGTTTTAGTTATAGTTGCACTGGTAAGTTTCTCTAGTGTTGATTGGTGTAATTGTTCTTCCTACCAGTCTGTTGATTTCTTAATTTTTCTCTAGGGAATTTTTAGTGTGTGCTTTATGTTTCATGCTAGCTCAACCTTAGAGTGTCAGTTTATCATTTCATAAGGTGGAACATCAACAGATCTATCATTCGTGTAGGCTTCAGGGCTTGTCGCTAGTTACTTTGGAGCCACCTCCTCCATTGCTGAGGCAAAGGATAGATAAAGAGGGTTCTTTTGAAGTGATCATGCCACAGGAAGTTGTGCCCGAGCCTGCTCCTAGATAAGATACACTTGCATCAGAGGATTCTATCATTTTTTACCTCAGAGTTGAAGGCTTCAGGCCCTCAAACCCTCCGATCATTAATTTATCAGCACCAATCCTTGTTTAAGTAGTCCCTCCTAAGGTGACTCCTTATCGTCATCTTGTTAGGCGATTGGTGATGGAAGAAACTAATTCTACCTCTACTGGGAATCCTCATACTCCCATCCCAACTAACTAGGCACCTACAACCTCTGGTAGTGGCATAGTCCCCACAATGACTACGACCATTGTTCCTTCTATACATAGCACGTTCAACGCTCCTTTTTCATACGGGATGTCGGGCTTCAACTCGAGATAGAATTTAACTTACTCTAACCTATAGACTGTTGGTATGGGGGCAGAGAATTCTAATAGTCCCTTACAAGGATCCTTCACAGGAACCACTGCTCCATTTAATGCTATCCTTGACGGCGGGGGTCATATCTCTCCTCCATCCCCTTCTCTTGGAGGTGATTACCAATAGCCATTCGGGCTTAATACTAGTTCCAGCTCGTTTAGTGGAGGGATTCATCGACCTTAGTCCTATATGAATCTGATTGGGTCTATTAATTTATCTTTGTTTGGTGCTTTAAGAAACGACACTTTCTCATCATCCGCGTCCTCTTCAGGTGGAAACCCCTTCTTTGATCAACCCAAACCTATGCAAGGCTTTGTTCCTTCACAACAAGTGATGACATGAGTGTTCTCCTCTCAAAGTATTGGAAATTCTTGGCAAGCCTCTTTTCCTTCACAAGGGATGTTGATCGAGGGAAACCCCTCCCACTCTCAGTGGAACCTCGGGTAGGGTTCAATACCTATGCCAAGAGGATCGACTGGGGGCATCCCCAACCAAGGTCCTTAGAATACCATGCAGGGAGAAATACCTACCCAAGGTATGTCATCGAATTATGTGAATCTGTCGATCATGCAGAATAACGTGAAAACTCCTTGTATTGGACAAGTACACCATGTTTTTTTACCAAAACCCTGACCAACAAGTAAATATTTCCTGGAAACCCAGTGCTAATCAAAATCATGGCTCCTCTTTTCCTTTGAATCCATCACAAACTAGGTTAAATTTCCTAGCAAATATTCATTTTCCATATTTTTCAAGGTTGTTGAATGATCTGATCTATCATGATCCACGTTGGCCTCCTATGCCAACTAAGTTCCCCTCAGACATACAAAAAATCGAAGGCAAGTTTGGAGAAGATCCAGGTGATCATGTTACAACATTTCACTTATGGTGCTCCTCCAACTCATTGAAGGATGACTCTACTTAGATGTGTTTATTTCAATGCACTCTCATAGGGGGTGTTGCGAAATGGTATATCGAGCTCAATAGCTTGAAGTATTCTTACTTTAACGACCTGTCAATGTTTTTCTTAAACAATTTCCAATTATTTGTGAGATAATATGTCGGCACTGAGTTGTAGGCCAACTTCAAGAAGATGAAGGTAGTCCATATCTCCAATCACATCCGAGAATGGTGTCGTCGAAAGAGCTTGATGAAAGTGAAGTTCCCTCCCACATTTTTGCTCGAGTGGGTCCTAAATTCCTTGGTGCCTTGTGTCTCCAAAGATGTCATGAATTACGAAGTGTTCTCCGAAGAAGAGGTTGTTATGAGAGCCCAACAACTTTAATTGATTTATTCTCAATCCAGTATGTTATACGAGATTCTCCCATAATCACCATGGTCGAATTTTGACAAAACCAAACCGAAGTCTAGGCCTCATGTCAATGGTATAGTAGGATCATAACAAAGTAAGCCCACAGATCAGTTGACTAACCAGTTGCAACAATTATCGATTCAACAGATTGTGGCCATCCAAACTTCTGGTTTGGTTTCCCCCACACCCAAACATTGGAAGTACACAATGTGCAGTCGACGAATCCCAAGGGTAACCAAGAAGCCAAAGGAAAGAGAAACGTCAAAGGAAAGAATGGTAAGGGGAATAAAAAGGCTTCTCACCATTTTAACAAGGGTAAAAACGAGAAGAAGAAGGTGAAGTTTCTATGTAATCTTTGCATGAACAATCACTTGACTCACCAATGCCCTCATCCTGAGGAAGCCTGTAATATTTTGGAACAATAGAAGATTGATGTGTTAACTAACCATTTCCCATGACGAAAAAATATGGCACAAGCTTCCTCATCCATGAACGCGCCTGGGGGGAATCAGGGAGCCCCCACGCTTAATGATAATAATGGAGCTACAAATGTATACATGATGAGATCAGATGTTCATCTTTAGACTAGGGCTCATGATTGTAGAATTCTAGAATCTACTGAAAAGAAGCTTCCAACCCACCACCTCCTCTTCATATTGAGAATACTATGGGAGAAACTATGACTCTCATCCCTAAGGGTGTGTTCAAAAAGGATTCTCATAATCTGAATGCAAGGGATGCTTAGAACTACTCATTCATGGAGGATCTGGCACAAACTCCTTGTGAAATGTCTTCTTTGGAAGTTCTCTAGAGTTTCCCCTCATAGAGAAAGCCATTTTTTTCTACCTTGGGTGTTGCTGAGACAACTAACTTGGGAAATATCATTGTTTACCTTACTGATTATAAACCTCGTTTACCTCACCATGTCTCTTTCCAAATAGTAGTGGTTTATGCCACAAAATCATTGACATGGAATATTTTATGCACAGTGGTGGACGAGGGTTCCTCGACTTGTGTTATGTCATTGGTATGTTGGAAATCCATTGGCCAACCCGATTTGTCTCCATCGCCAACATTGTTAACTGCGTTTGACGGCCACTCTTTTAGACCACATGGAATAATCCCCTCCTTCCCCATGAAGTTGGAGGGAAAAACCATGTGTGTCGAGGTAGAAGTAGTCGATGCGCCTCTCAACTACAATATTTTGTTAGGAAAAAGTTGGACCTACGCAATGATAGCAGTTGTATCCACCGTGTTTTGGGTCTTATGTTTTCCTCGTGAAGGCAGGATCATCACCGTTTATTGTAACAACCTGTTTCCCCCAGTTTGTAAAAATAACTGGACTGGCCAAGAACTGTGGCAAACTCAGAAATGTGAATATGTGATGTGAATGGACCTTGTGGAAAAGGTCGATGAATGTGAATAATATTATGAATTTATATTGCAGGACTGTTGAGAGGGGATATGTTGACAAAGAGACCACGATGGTTGCAGAAAGGCGGTGGAAGGCACCTGGAAAGGTGGCATTAACTTCCACTGAAAATCAATACCGTATTTGGACTCCACTAGCCCAGAGAACCAAAAGCGGCTCGTTGGCCCCGAATTAAAGGTCTCGCAGGATGGTAGGTGGATGGATCCTCAGGAGTTAATGAGGGATGGGGAGGTGAACCACCCATATGTAGAGTCGTCAGGCCTGACTAGTGCGAGGGAAATCATTCCACACGTAACCTCGCAAGAGGATAAGGCGTGGGGGAGAAGCGATAGAGGTGGAAGACGCGAGGGGAGGAAGAGAACTCTAGCTATATGCAGAGTGGGCAATAGCAGAGAGGAAGGGGAGTAACCTTCGCTCCTGGTCACTGGAAAACAGAGACGCAGTCTCACAGCATCGTGGTCTCAGCTCGGGGGTGGCTAGTGGTAAATCCGTTGGGAGTCGTTGAGCCTACGGTTGGGTGGAAATGAGTACCCATCTCAAAATTTGCATAACCCCTGGTGTTACTTTATGATAAGTGTTTTGCCTTTGACATCTTGAAATATATGTATGCTGACATTTATGATCATAAGCTGTGAAATCGTGAATGACTTCATTATAAGAATGTATGTATGGTATCTTGATCAGTACTGGTAGTTGTATGTTTATATGGAAAGACTATGTGTGGCTTATGCTCTCTTAAATTGTTATTTATATGCATGTTGATCTAATTCAGACTTCACGCCTGGTTCTCGGGAAAAAGAGATACCCTTAACTGCCTCAGATAGTACCCTGGGTAAACCTCCCCGTAGACATACCCTTCTCGAAAAGCCCATCAAGAACCTAGAAAAAGGACGTGAAGGCGCAAGGCCTTAAGAAATCCCTGATAAGTATCGAATCAATGGACGAGATCCCATCGGGAGATCGGTGGTCACTCACGACCGTCAGATAAGAAGAAGAAGCTGGAAAGTTAAGTGCATTAACCTTGATAGGTGGTGATCGACGGATGAGATTCCGTCGGGAAATCTGTGGTCACTCATGACCGTTAGATTTGGTAGGAGAAAGTAGGATTTTAAGTGCCATACCCCTGTGACCTTCTGTGTCTTCATGTGTAGCGAAGAGATCGGGATCGTAGATCCCCAAGGTCCATGAGAACATCTAGGCCGTTGAATTTTCCCCGTCCAGGAAGTCCTGGGAGAATGCACAAGTTAGGAACCTGTCTGAACCGTCAGATCTCGGTTGGAAAACTCGACAGCCGTTGGATATGTCAGGAGATACCTGAGGGTTAAACCCCCAGTGAATAAGGGCAAAAGCCCCGAAATGGATTTGGGTCATTCGATTAAAGGAGGCCACATGCCGTAAGATTTCACATTTCGGGAAATCGGGAGTTGAGAACTCGGGAGTTTTGGTGATGAGATATCAAGACTTTCCATTGTGGAAACCCCAAGATAAGATCTGGACCATTCGATTTAAGGAGGCCACGTGTCGTGAGATTTCCCATTTCGGGAAATCGGGAATCGCGAACTCGGGAGTTATGGTGATGAGAGATCGGGACTTTCCATGGTGTAAACCCCGAGGCAGATCTGGACCGTTCGATTTAAGGGGGGCACGTGTCATGAGATTTCCCATTTTGGGAAATCGTGAATCACGAACTCGGGAGTCCTGGTGACGAGAGATCAGGACTTTCCATGGTGGAAACCCCGAGATAGATCTGGACCATCCGATTTAAGGAGGCTACGTGTCGAGAGATTAACCGCATCAAGAAATCGGGGATCGAGAATTCGGGAGTCCCATGGTCGAGAGTTCAGACTCTCGTGATGATAAATCCCGATGAATGGATGAGATTATTTCGGATGATCTCACGGTCTATAATGACCGTCAGATGTGGGGAAGAGACGTCAACTTTAAGTCGGGGTGAGAGTGCGCCTTAGGGTAAGTGGTGAGCAGATCTGGATGGCCAAAGTCCACCTACCCAGATCTATGTCTGAGGCTTCATTCCAGAGCCCCCTTTTTGTTCTTCCTTTAGTGGTGAGGGGGGGGTCCGAAATCGTACGCGCAACTCTGGAACAGTCAGGATTTATTTTCCTTGATCAACGACATTCAGGCAAATTTCGGACCCCCCTTGCCATTCTGCCTTTAATGGGGGGGGTCCGGAATAGTGTGGCGTGTGAAGTTGGACCCGTCTCCTGTCACATCACCCATCATGTCATGTTTCCCCTCTCACCACCTGTACTCCACTCAACCGCGTGACAGGGCCGTTCTTAATGGCCAATTGCTAACCCTATAGGGATTCATCCCTATTGGCCAGTCACTAACCCTGCCGAGGTTTGGTGGTTGCAGAGTCGAACGATTCGACATCCATGTAGTGCCGAGGCATGAAATAAAAAGAGGCACCATGATTGTTTGACTTGTGATCATGACCCGTGATCACATGGGAGCAGAGAGAGAGAAAGAGCTAGCTTACGCTAGGCCTCCGTAGATATTTCAGGGGCTCTGATTCTGCAGAAATCAACGAAAACTTGATTATGGTAGTGGGTGTGTGACAAAGTGGTATCAGAGCATGGTTACAACATTTGGCCTGCTTGGGCTCAAGTACGATCCGCGTAATAAGATATTGTTGTCTGCGTTTTATCTTTAAGGAGAAGGATTGCAGAATGAAACTATAATCTGGGAATTTTCTGTAACCCCTCTGTTAAAATGATAACTACTCTTATAGGAGTAGGGATGCATTGATAATTATCACTGATAAGATCTGAGTGTGAATGACAGAGGTGGAATAAATTGTGCTATGAAGTTGCACGATCCAGACAAGGGACATGAACTGCATTGTCCTGTTTTAGTGTTACGATGGCTACCTACTAAAGTAGGTAAAGTCTCTTGCAATTGAGATGGTTGGTTAGATAAGGATTAAGACCCAAATGAAGAACTCCTTCATGATTGGGAAATATAGTAGGGACTGGTAAGATCCTTAGAAAGTTATGATCACTGTATTATTAAGAGACTAAACCTTGAGCATATAACTTATCATGATTGAGAGGACTGATGAAAATATGTAGGGTCAGATTACCTGACCTGTAATGGTTAGAATCGACAACAAGGATAGTTGTTTGAGCAAGATTAAGAGGAGTCTTGTGGGACTGTTGCTAATTCCCAAGAGTGACCCTTGTTCGTTGTTTCCATAAAGAGAGGGTAACATCTGTATGAGTTATGACTATGAGATTAGACCTGTAAGTAACTTAAAATATCAGAAGAGATAGAAGGAGAAATCCTTCAGAAAATAATTTTGAAGATTGGATGGGATCGAGAGTCAAGATCCATTCAGAAAGAACCAAAATGTTTCGAGTTTCTCAATCTCGGAGAAGTAGCACACTGGTTAGTTGCAAGGAGATACCGAAATTTCGCAATTTTGGGGATTGGGAGTTAAGGGGGTGAAGACTCCGCTAGAATCCTGAAAGGTGGAAAACCGAGACTTGATTAGGATCGTTGATTTCCAAAGAGATCTGGACCGTGGGATCCAGATTGTCGGACCCGCATGGATCAAAAGTTTGGGAAATAGTGGAGCGTTGTCCATGGATTCACCAAGATACAGGATCCCAATGCGTGTCTGGGAGTTTACCCCGGGTTCCGAGCGAAGGGTCATATGAATAAAAGATCCGATAAAACCTTAGTTTCTGTCTTTCAGGTTTTCAGATTTTGGGGATAGAGGAACCATAGTTCCTTGCAACATAAATCCCGAAATTGTGAAATGTGAAGCACCTTTTAGTTCGGATCATGGGCACCGTCGGTGGTCGCGTGAGGAGAATGTGTGAGCTAGTATGATGAATATGCATGAGTTGAATGTAGTGTGAAGGTTCATAATAGGAAGTCTGGTATTAATACTGGTAAGGTATGAATGATACTAAACGTGCAAAGTAATGCACATTGATGTAAGAGTATAGTTATAGGCACGATATGATTGCCTTGATGGGTGAAACATGAAGCAAGTATTGCTCTTGTCCAGATTAAATAACTACCATGGAGGCATAGCTGACTCCATTCTGGGGAGTCATGAGAGTTCTGTTCTAAATAATAGCCTGAGGGGAATGTATTCCATTTCTTCAGGAAGTATCAATATAATTAGATGAAAGGGTAAATGAGCAAAGATGCTCTCTTGTCATAATAAGAGACAAATAATTATGCCTTTGAGCATCACATGAGAAGGATTGTGAAGGAATCTGAATTGACTGATCTTAATAGTAGAGATGTTGGTTTATATTCCTTAAGGGGAATGTTTAAAAAAAAAAAAACTAAAAGCTAACTCAAGGTTGAGGCCATCACAATAGTGATGGATATGCAACCAGGAGGTTGCATGCCGAAGGAGTTCCCGGTGGAGGAACTGTATAAGGACTCTGTCAGAGGAACAAATTCACAACCCTAATAATTGTTGAAGTTTGGACAATGGGCTACAAGGTATGTCCATATATAAGAATCCTGGATTACATTTTGAAAGAATCATGTAAGTAATAGAAGACTATTAACCGAATATTGACCATTCTGATAACCAAATGAAAGTGTGTAGGATGCACATGTTCATGATTCATTATGAGAAAAGAGTTGCTACTAAAGCACGCTAAAGTATCCTAAGAGTTAGGATGAGTCTAACCCAGGGCTGCTCAAAAAAAGAGCAGCTGTGGAAACTAGTATGGTTGGTAAGAGGCCAGTAAACCCCTGAGTATTATTGAATGAATAAATGAGTACGTTTAATTGATACAGCTTGGTTGAAGCTATGATTAAGGAAAGGCAATGATACCTTAGAGATAACTTGACTGGGATGAAAAGCCCCAGGTGATGTAGAAAGAATTGGTTGAAGGGGAGAGCCCTCAATTCTTCCCTTGTTGTGAATTACGTTTCTATGGAATGAGGAAGTTAGTACATTGATGAACAAAAATGCTTTGACACCATAATAATGATGGTTGTAATGCTGTGAAAATGATTGAGAACTTTTGTGTTACACTCATGAAAAACATTAAGGATAATGTGATGAAGTGCATACAGATATGCTAGACATGCCTAAAAATGTTTTTATTAATTAAAACGCTATGATATTTGCATTTCAATTTACATGACGATTAATATGCCTATGGTGTATGTCATGTGTAGAAAGGAATAATATTGGAACTGTTGAGAAAGACAGTTGTCAATAATGAACAACCTCAAGTAGAGGGTGACCATGGAAAGGCTGCGGTCGAAAGGTTGTTGACGGGACTGTGAAAATCCTGCTAAAGCACTACTGATAAGGTAGAGAATAGAGAGAGGGTGCTGGCAGCCAAGGTCCGGTATAAAGATATTTGTGACTGTGTGGCATAGGGTATGAAGGGATTGGGTAAGAACCCCTTCCGAAATATTTTATTATTGCATAAAATTGACAGGGCAGTTGTATGCCTTGGATACCCAAGTAGGGTATGA
>JZKD02S2218298.1:340430-375831 GCA_000966675.3 Picea glauca
CTCTTCTCAGAGATAAGCTACCAGCGCCCTAGCTAGTTTATTTCCATTCTGTCTGTAAGCACATTTCAGTCATTTGTTATTAATGAAATGAAGTCTTATTTCCGCTGCATCTCTGTGTCTATGTGTATTTATGTATTTCATTGTGTTCCTACATAAATCTGGATCAGGATGGGCATAGGAGGCAAAAATAAAAGGGGAAGAAGAGAAAGATATAGGTTAGACCAAGAGAGATGGGCATGAGGTGGTGGGGTGAGAGGGGCAAAGAGAGAGGAGGTGAGAAAAGGTGAAGGGTAGATGGGTAGGGGAGAGGGAGTGGTGGGCATGAAGGATAGGAGGGAGGAGCTAAGAGGGAGCATGAGGCAGGATGAAGGGGAATGTAGAGAAGAGGGGAGGAAGTGAGGGTGGGGTAGATGAGAAAGGAGGATGTGGTAGAGGGTGGAGATAATGGGTAGAGGGAGTGGAGGGGATAAATGGGTTGGGAGAGGAGGTGAGTGAAGAGGGAAGGTGGATGGGTATGGGTGGAAAAGGGGAAGGGTTGAGAAGAGGGATAGATAGGTGAAACAAGGGGAGGTGGGTAAGAGAGGAGGAGGTGAGAAGAGGTAAAGGGAATATGGGTAAGGAAGGGAGAGTGGTGGGAACGATTGAAAGGAGGAAAAATCCACTAAAGGGGTTGTTAGGATGTGAGAAGAGAGGGAAGATGGATGGGTATGGGAGGCAAAGGGGGAGGGGGATTCATGTTCATGAAACTAATAATTTAGTTTTTCATGTTGATTTTTTATATAAACTATAAAAATTCATAGTTAATGAAACTAATAATATAATATATTCACTTAGGACTAGATAATAAGGTGAGATGTTGTGGACCGTAAATCGTTCAATGAAATTGATTTAAATCAATTATATATATAAAATGAATGACACAAACACTGCAATTAATGCACATACGAAGGGGCACAGTGTAATATTTATAATTTTCAGAGATGCCCCTTAATATTTGGCATATTGGCACAATATATCAGAAATCATGTAATTTACTCCAAAGTTGTTTATAACACAAGGATGGATTTGATGTCTGTTTAACTAATTCCTATAGTTTGTCATATAGTTTGTCTAATTCATGGTTTGCGATTCGAGTCAAAGCTTCTGTGCTTAAAAAAAAAACAAGTTTACCTAAATTTTTATGATAATCATTTACATTTCACATATTTATTTAATGATTTTCATGAAAGGTATCAAAACAAAATGGATAACCAAACAGGTTTTCTCCTTTTAGGAATTAGAGTATGAACTTTGAAAATGAGGATATTTCCTATAATATTATTTTTGTATTTTAAAATATTACAATTTTAATATATGTTTTTTAATTTCCTTTTGATTATAGTTAACTAATATTTTAATCATATCTTTATTCATACAGTATAAATGATTTTGTTTATTAAATGTATCTTTATTAATACACTTTATTATTTTGTTTAATATAATTAGTTCGTTTAATAAAATATATTTAATTTATAGAATATGAATATTAATCATATTATATTTATTGATACAGTATAAATGATTTTGTTTAATACACCTATTTTTATTAATACACTATTATTATTTTGTTTAATAAAATATATTTAATGTATAAAGTATGAATTTTGAAAATAAGTATATTTTTCATTATATTACATTTCTATTTTAAAATAATACAAGTTTAATATTGTTTTTTGAAATTTCCTTTTAACCATTTACACATTTGCAAATAGTTAATTAATGTCTTAATCATATATTTATTCATATAGTATAAATTATTTTGTTTAATAAACGTATCTTTATTAACAAGTGCTACGTGGCAATATAGTTCCTGCTAGGCTGGACGCGGAGTAAACGCGTGGCTAGCATGTTGCAGTACACGTGGTATTCCTGAATTAGTTTTATTTGAAATTTATCAAAAATTATTAATGTTTGATACATAACCAATGCAACCCAGAAATTACGGAGTGGCGTGTAGAGGAAGTTGCGGGTTCATTTTATTTAACAGTTATGTCATATACGGTTTGCAGCGAACAATCCCATCATATACATGAGACTGAGTAATTTATAGAATATTATAACATTGTATGAAGATTTTGATGTCGAGGGTGTTCGGTGATATAATTTTTGCACCAAAAAATTCTGTGATATACATTTAACGATTTCGTCATATACATGAGACAGTAATTTATAGAATATTATAACATTGTATGAACTGAGCTGCCCTGAGGGGAAACCAGCTTAGCTAGCCGAACCGCTTCATAACTGAAGTGTAGATTGTTACTAATGCAAAAAGAGTTCAAAACTGTGGCCCGTAAGGGTGGCCATTACAATTGTGGAAAGTGTAGACAGCATAACTATAGTAACCATGGACAAATGCATGAAAGGTCGACATGAAGATGACAAAATAAGAAAGGAAAACAATAGACAGATCACCGGTATGGGTTGTAGTGTCGCGACGGGGCCATGCAGAAGGTGGAAATTTTCGTGTCGCCAGGAGGAGGCGGCTCCTCGTGGACTGGTGTCTGGTTCAGTTGCATGGTGGCATTCGTTTGTGATGGCACGTGCTCTTTATTCTGTTCCAGTGCCAACACTGGTGCGGAGGTTGTTTTTGGTTGGGTTGTTGTTGCTTGGCCTACCTCTGGTGGGAGGTGATCAGCATCCTGTAACATGGAGAGCAATTGCAGAAGTTGAGAGGCTTTGTTGTTGAGGGCCTCTAGGCAGAACCGGAGGTCGTCCATGTTCTGACATAGGTCGAACACCAGGCTCTGCACCAGGGCAAGGGACGCAACAAGGGGCGGGAGAGAAGCGGGAATTTGAGTGGACTGTGCCAGGGACGAGGAGGAGGTGGCTGAAGAGGAGGAGGATAGTAGTGAGGGAGTAGGCATGGGATGGATGACCAGGCAGGGCCGGTTTGGCTGGCGGGCCAACCCGTGTTTCAACTTCCCTCGTAGCCGGGGCATATTCGGGACAGTGGAAGAGCGAAAATGTGCCAGCAACAGAGCAGGAGAGGACAAAAGCAGAGCAGGGAAAGGCTAGACAGGAGGTGGAGCTCTGAGAATAAAAACCAGGAAAGAATGAGCCATCTGGAATCGGTGGAGCAATTGAAATAGGCTAGGGAGATGGTGAGTTTCCATAAATGGTCGCACGTGCAGAGTAAAGGCCTAGTGAGTTCCGTTGAAAGGATGTGAAGGCAGAGTAGGGCGCACTCAGAGTAATGGCGTGTTGCCTCGAGCAAGCTGAAGTTAAAGTCAGGAGACACGTGGGCAAGGAGTTGAAGTACATGGGTACGTGGGAAAAAACTGGAAAAAATAGTTTCGCGATATACAAAGTGACAATCGGATTTGCGGACTATTATAATTTTAAGGGCATCGTATACAAAATAGTATTCTTAACATATGTTTTACATACGGTCGTGGACAAAAAACACAAAAAAATTTGTAGTAACGTCTGTTACCTAGGTTCCTGGAGAAGTGTTTGGTGCAGAATTGACATGGGTTTTCGGGTTGTCATGGTGTTGGACTGAAAATTGGGCTTCTGGTGTTCCGTGGTCTACAAATAGCACGGACACTTCCACGATATACAAATTGACAAGTGGTCCTGTGGATTATTTGAATTTTTGGATCGCGGGTTCTGGGGTTGTCGTGCTGAAAATCGGGCTTCTGTTGTTACCCGAGTAAGTTTTCCTTTTTACATATGTTGGTGGACAAAAAAAGAAAAAAAACAATAGTATTGATGTCTATTACATAGGGTGGTGAACATAAGTATGAAAACAATGGTGTTCCTGAATTAGTTTTCTTAAAAAGAGCAGGTTCTTGACTTAGCTAGTTTTTGGATCACGGGTTGTCGGGCTGGGGACCTGTTGTTTCATGGTCTACAAATAGCACCTAGACTTCCACGATATACAAATTGGCAAGCAGTTTTGCGGACTAGTTGAATTTTTGGATCGCAGTTTCTCGGGCTGACGGGCTGAAATTCAGGCTTCTGTTGTTCTTTGGCTTACAAAAATAAAATATGGTATGTGATGAAGTATATATATAGAGAATGCACGGAAGCTTCATGCCGAGTTGTCGGGGTTGCGGGCTGAAAATTGTGCTTGTGTTGTTCCATTGCCTACAAATAGCATCAAGAGTTCCGCGATATACAAATTGAGAAGTTGTTTTCCGGACTATTTGAAATTTATGGATCGCGGGTGTCGGACTGGCAGGCTACAAATTGGGCATCGGTTGTTCTGTGGTCTACAAATAGCACCTAGAGTTATGTGATATACATATTGATAGTCAGACTTGCGGATTACCTGAAGTTGAAGTCGCTCGTGTTGAATAAGCAAATTGAAATAATAAACTGAATAACTTATTTTTGTATAGATAAAATAATTTATAATTAAGTAAAGCAAGTTTAGCATTCCCGAAATCAGTTTTCCTTTTTACATATGCTGGTGGACAAAAAAAGAAAAAAAAATAGTACTGATGTCTGTTACATAGGCTGGTGAACATAAGAATGAACAAAATTGCGTTGCAGAATTAGGTGGGTTATCGGGCTGCGGACCTTAAATGCGGGTTTTTGTTGTTCCTAGTGCTACAAATAGCAGGTAGAGTTCCGCAATATACATATTGACAATCGGACTTGCGGAGTATTTGAATTTGGAGAGGCTTGTGTCGAATAAGCAAATTGAAATAATAAACTCAATAAATTATTTTAATATCAATAAAATCGTTTATAATTAATTAAAACAAGTTTAGCATTTCCGAATTAGTTTTTCTTTTTACATATGATGGTGAACAAAGAAAGGAAAAAAACATAGTATTGATGTTTGTTACATAGTCTGGTTAACATAAGCATGAAAAAAAAACGTTCCCAAATTAGTTTCTTTAAAAGAGTGAGTTCTTGAGTTGGTCAGTTTTTGGATTGCGGGTCCGTGTCCTACAAATAGCACCAACAGTTCCGCAATATACAAATTGACAATTGGAGTTGCAGAATATTTGAATTTTAAGGGGCTTGTGTTCAAAAAATTTAGCATTCATGAATTATTTTTCTTTACATAGGCATACAGGGCAGTCGACAAAAGGACCAAATAGATAGCATTCGTGAATTAGTTTTCTTTAAAATAGGCACTCATTGACACAAGAAACTGAAATTTATGAAATTATAGGTTTGTGGAGACCATAAACTATACATAGCAAATATGCAACTCTGTGTACATACTCTCTATGAAATTACACATAAAAGAAGGAAAAAACCAGCATTCCCGAATTAGAGCATGGAGGGAACCCTGAATCGAAACTTGTCCAGTTTTTGGATAGCGGGTTCTCAGGCTGAGGACCTAAAAATGGAGCTTCTGTTGTTCCATGTCCTGCTGCCAACGTCTGTTACAAAGGGTGGTGGACAAAAGGACCAAATAAATAGCATTCCTGAATTAGTTTTGTTTAAAACAAGGGCTAGTGGATACAAGAAATTGAAATGTATCAAATTATACGTTCCTGGAGAGCATAAATTACACATACCAAATATGCAATTTTTTAAATACCACCCACAGTTCGGCGATATACAAATTGTGAAGCAGATTTGCGAACTATTTAAATTTTAAGGGCTTTTGTGGCAAAAGTATGAAGCACACGTGGTAAAGATCCAAAAAATGACATATTGTCTAGATGTTTGAGTACAAAAAAAGTAGCGAACACAATTTCATGACATTTATATAAAAAATAATGAAACCTGTTAGATATTCTTGGAAATTTAAAGAAACATATCTATATATATATATATATATATATCAAATGATATATTGAAAGATGATATCTCAAATTTGAGTCAGTGATTTATTTCATACTTTATTTTGAAAATAACCAGGCCGGAGAAAAGATGCATAGGACAAAAAGACAATTGAGATAATTTAAACAGAATGTATTCACATTCAGCATGGCTGAAGATAAAAATCTAGGAACACGTAAATATATAAGCAGACAAAAGAATAGTTTTATTTGGAGTATATGAAAAAATTAATAGTTTGTTACATATCCCTGGAAATGTAAATGTGTTTGTCATATAGACTGGAATTGGGGCTCCCACGAACCATAACAGAAATATGTACAAGAAATAGGACTGTGGAAAGGAGTTGGACACGGTAGAATGTAATACCTTAAAAGTAGAAATGGTAAGATCATTTTTTGGCTATAGATTTCTACTCAGAGATGTTGGAATAACTGAATTGACAAAGAAAGAACTATGCATTTCCCTGTTGGATTTGGGCAATGACCCACTTCAAGTTCTCTTCAATATAGTTTCTCAAAGGGGCGACATTGATGTTATTGTAGATTTGAATGTTGAAAACTTCATTTTCTAATTCGCTTAGATCAATTGAAAGTTTTCATAGAGTTTCATCGATGTCTGCATTCTGTACCGAATACCCGACTAGCCAGTTGTGCACCTCTTGTTCATGATATTCAATAATGTTGTCAAAATTTTCTAAAGACAAGGCTTTCAAATTATCAACCTATTTATTGAAATCTTGCTTGGTTAATGCCAGCGAGTTGAGGATTAAGATGGGGTCATGGAAGTCGTTTTTGTTTCCTGCTAAGTCTATTTTAGTGAGCTTTTTCAATAATGTTTCTTTCTTTGATATTGCTTGCTCACATGAATGGATGATGACATACAGATTTTTCACTTTCGCTTTCCATCATGTGTCTAGTTGAGTGAGTCGTTTATTGGAAGGGAGATCATGTTGTCTTCTTCTGGTCTCTTCCATGTTGTTGACATGAAAGGAAAAAGGGATGACCGTGTGCACATAGAAACTTTCTTCATTTTTTAAATCCGTCTGCAAAAGTAGGAGCAAGTTATGTGCCGTACTCCCCAGGGAATCCATATTTTGTGATGTTTCCCAAGCCTTCGTAATTAGTTCCATTCTTTTCTTGATATTTTTCTCGACATATCCTCTACATGATGTGAGGAAGCTGGAGGACCCTTTTATATTTTTTGTGGGAGTGCATGTAGTAGCAGGCATTGTTATTCGCAAAGAACTGTGAAGTAAATGCATAGGAAACAAGGCTTCCTCTAATTCCTTAATGCAGTTCTTTAGTCTGGAATTTTCGGCTTCAATGAGTCCAACAAAACCATGAATAGAATCTATGGTTTCCATGTGAAGTTGAGAGATTTTGGACACCTACATATTGGCAAGGCCAAGTTCTGAATGATGTATTCTTTGGTTATTATTTACATCTTTTTTTTCAATGATTAATTTTTTTGATTCAGATTCAAAAACAACATTCTGGAATACGAAGGATTCATCTTCGTAAAAAATTAGGGTATCAACCATGTACATTGAGAAAGTAGGTTGAATTTCATCTGCGGGCTGATCAAGGTTGCAGAATATGCTTTCCATATCAGTGTCAAGATCCATGTTTTCACTTTAAGTTCTGGGCTACTTCGCCTCCCCTACAATTCTTTTTCCCTTCTTTTGCACGGGAAGGTCGTGAGGAAGATGTTCACTATATTTCTACAAAACTGTTGTAGAGTTGGTGCCAGTACTTTGTCAAAACGTTGATTTTCTCCAAATGCTGCTTCAAATGAAGAACTGGAGGGGACAATATAATCCCCCGAAAACATTGCTTCCATGCGTGTGAATGGAAAATATCCTCATTAATGACAATATCTATGCGTGTTGTATGATGACCTGTTATAAGTAAAGCTTAATTATTGCATACTTAGAAGTGCGAAGGTGGCAGTTACGGCGAAGAACATTTAAGGAGTGAAGGTTTCATGAATGAACCAAGGTGGTGGTGTGCGAATGACATTCCATGGTATTTCAAATTAAGACTTGGGAGATATTGGAGGTTTCCAGAAGAAAGAAAGTTGGTGGCATGCGAATGACATTCCATGGAGTTTGAAATTAAGACTGGGAAGGGATAAGAAAAACCTTCGCATAAATTTCATTGATGGTAGAACTTCTCGAGCCTTGCGCGCATCAATGACGGCTTAGACGGTGCCTGCACGATGACCTGTTAGCATTAAAGATTTAGAAAGAAGATATATATATATATATATATATATATAAACACTATTTCTTATTATGCAGATATACGAAGGTGACGAGCACGAGGAAGAGCAAGCAAGGAATGGCCAAGTGTAAAAGTGCATAATGAAACTGATGAGTTTACAATGCTAAGGCTGCATGAGTCGGAATTTCTCAACGAAGCAATGTACGGATGTCATTCCATACTTTTCCACTTTCGGGATGGTGGGTTCTCGAACGGGCGGGCTAAAAAAAATGCCTCTATTGTTTGGTGTTCTACAAATAGCACACACAGTTCCACGATATACGAACAGACAAGGGGACTTGCAGGTTGGCTTATATTTTATAGACCATTGATAGTTTCTAGATCGCGGGTTCTCGGGCTGGCGGGGTCAAAAATGGGGCTCTATTGGTAGGTTACTTACAAATAGCTTATGAAAATAATTTGACAAGTGGGTTTGCATTCTGTCTGGCTCAACATTCTACTTCAGGGCTGGCGGGATCCTAGAAATGAGCAATACATATCAAATATGCACAGATCCCTTATTCCATACTTAGCCACTTATTTGGATCGCGAACTTGGCTTCGTCCGACTCCCAGTGCATATTTCATAATTCATGTGCAACACCAACTCTATGGTTACCAGACTGGTGTGTGTAGAAATGAGGCAAAATTAGATATGTACCTTTATTAAGTATCAACATCAGATTTTATACACCATGTACCCATATCGCATTCCATACTTGCGGGTTCTCTGGCTGGAGGGGTCAAAAAAAACCTTCTATTGTTCTGTGTTCTACAAATAGCACATACATTTCCATAATATACAATTTAACAGGCGGACTTGCGAGGTGGCTGAGATTTTAGACGCCATTATTTGGATCACGCACTTGCGAGCTGCACAATATGCCTCTAATGTTTCTTGTCCTGCGAATAACCATTATGGTTGGGCGATATAGAAATTCACAAGTGGACTTGCGAGGTGACCGGTCCAACATTTCATCTGTTGGATGGTGGATGTGCAGGGTAGTTGCCTCTACGTGAAAAACAAAAAAAAACAAAAAAAACATAGCTGCAAATAAGTTTGACAAACACAGAGAAAGTAAACGAAAAACTGTTTACTGTGGAACACGGGAAGGAAAAGGGTGCACCTTTGCATGGTTTGGTCTACGTGTGTGGGTAGGAGTTCTTTGCGTGCTCTTATTTTCCTGTCTGTTTCTATGAACAAAAGAACAAAGCAAAATGGATATGAACATAAGTTCAGATGTTAAGAAAAAGGAAACTACTATGTACATATACAAAAAAAAAAAATAGAATACATTGAATAGAGTCAAAAATAGTTTTTGGGAGGATGTACATTTTCTTTTTTTTCCTGCACAATGTAAATTTTATAATTCGAGTAGAATACCGTCTAGAGCGATGTGTGTACAAATCAGAGATACATATATGCTTTGAAACATACAAATATGAGTTTGCAATAACTTTGATGTATATGTCATAATTCAAGTGCAATACCAATTGTATCATGAATAGACCAATATGTGTCTAAGACAAACATATTGTATTGAGGAATGGGCACATTGGACCAAACATGGTCAATTAGTGCATTTTGCAGATGGACTGTGTTGTTCATAAGAAAGCAGAGACTGTATTTTCACATGTAGTTTTCCAATTCTTTTGTTCTGCCAGTATTTTGTAGCATATCGATATTGAAGTCTCCTACAAGTACAATGGGTCCGTTCAGATGGAAATGGGTCAATGCATTAGAAATAACGTGTACTATGGTGGAGAATCTTTCATGGGGAGTGTTGTTCCAGAGTCTGTACATAAGGCTTTAAAAAGTACAGTGTCTAGGCATCTGAAAGTTAGTAAGATGTAGAAAGGGAGGAGGGTATACCTTCGGGAAAGGAAGCTAGGGTTGATTTCTAGGTGGTCATTGTCTGGCTTCCAACTGTTCCTGGATGTTTATATCCCTTTCAATTGCAGCCCATGAACATTCAAGTTATGCTCGGGTGTTAGTCGTTTTAAGTATGGTATCAAAGAGATTTAAAGCGATATGGGTTTGATCTGTCAAGCCGGG
Organism: Picea glauca; assembly: GCA_000966675.3. NCBI lineage: Eukaryota > Viridiplantae > Streptophyta > Pinopsida > Pinales > Pinaceae > Picea > Picea glauca. The sequence goes on from JZKD02S2218298.1 coordinate 350,537, forward strand.
TTCAATATTGGGTTGTCTTACAACAGGGACAGTCATAGAGGAACAAAAAATTTAAAGAAATCCGAAAGTTTTTATGCTGTATCAATTCGATTTTATAAAAGAGAACTTTAGAAATCAATATTAAAATAAAATTGCAAACCAAAGGCCTTTTTCCGTAACTACGTTATATTTGAAATAAATGGTGTATGAATTATGGGAAAAACATTAAGTTGTTTATAGAATAAGGCTCCTATCAAAAGAGAATCTCACTCTGTAAATAGGAGAAGAAAATAAGATAAGAAATGGTCCGATGAAGCATAAAATATGACAACCTAAATATTTATAGGTCTTGTACCTGCTAGTAGTCGATACAGAGGAAAAATTGTAAACAATAGATAGCTAAACATTAATCAATGCAGTAGAAGTTTTACTAAATTGCAATGTGACATTCATCAAATATATATAAGTGAAATAAGGATGAATGTGAAATAACAGAGAGAACAAACTCATAACACAGTAGTGACGGAATTAGGAATCTCCGGATTGCTTTGTATTAGTTCTCGAAAAGAGACAATCTCTATTACACTTAATCAAAAAGGTCCAGCCCCCTATTTTTCTTTCTTCAAAATGTATATTTATACAAATTTTTATGCGTTGGAATCTCAATAGTTCCAGAGGTTTTCGGTTACAATCAAAGGAGTCGAAACGTTTCGTTTCTTTATCTCTGTTCTCATTTGGTACCCGAAACCTGCCTCTTCGCATGCTCCGTGCAAATAATGCACTTCTCCACCAGCTGTGATATCAACTTAGATGGCTCTGTTCGGCCTTTGTTTCCTGCACCTCTACGGTCATCGGATCTTCACCCCATAATAATGGAGGAAGGCAACTCCATCTATGCTCTTGGAATCTGACAACATCGACCCTCTCTTCGGGTGACAGGGCTTGTATTCGAGCCAAAACCTTGTCATAAGATTTCGCGCCTCGAAAAATATCGTCATGAGGTGAATTATCGTGCTCAAATATTTTAAGGCCACAACTGGCCAAATGATTACTCACGACCCTGTGTGGATCGTGTTTCTTGAATTCGATGTGAATCAAGTTTATATCTTCTAGGGCTTCTGCCTCGGCCTTTGCATGCCCAAAGTCTAATAATGAATAGGTGTTTAAATGAATAGCAAAAGGTGGCCATACCTTTTTTGAAAACCCTTTCAGTTCTTTACTTATACCGCCAATTATGGTTTTCCTGACGATCTCACGATAAGCTAGTCTGTCGGGTATAAGTAAGGGTAAAGCATGCGGAGGGACATAAGTGCCAAAATCCCTGATGTATGAGAATTCTTTCTCCACATACCAATCGGACACTCTACTTAAATTAACATGATGTTATCTGATATCCTGGGTGGCGGATTACCGAAGATGGAAACATGCATCGGTACCATTACCCAGTTGAAGATTTCGTATATGAAATCCGAAGCCTTGTCCTCCCAAAGCTTAGAATGATATGCATGGACTAGCTCAACATCCGATGGATCCCAGCTCCAATTCATCAAAGTAAAAGGCGTCATGGAACATACTGCGTTCATGAGGTATGCAGACATAAAAAATGAAGCATCTTTCCCGCTCTCTTTCTAAGTCTGATATTTTGTAATCCGATTGGTCAAACTATCGGACAACAGTTTCGCCCAGTCGAAAGAATAGCCTTCTGCTACGGTGTGCATCATAGGCACCCATTGGAGGAAAAAATACGCGGTGTCTTCCTTCCCGTACAATCTACAGGTCATCATCGCTACATATTTGAACTGTGGTTCCAAAGAAGATATGGAATAAATTCCATTGCTATCTGCCCTTAACTTCGATGGGTGTGAGACGCAATCCTTGATCAAACCAGATAATATTTTTCCATATTGCTCACATTCCTTCTTTTTAAAATCCTCTAGAAACTTTGCATTGTATGTGAAGTTCGACGTGGGTGGCAATTTGTACATAACCTGTAAGCTTTCTAGTATGAAGGTCCCAACAGTGACCCCCTGCTCGCTTATGATGGTTCTGGTAGGGATGTCTACATGATCTAGAGCCCATTGGATCATGTCATAGTAAGGTAGAAGACGTGGTCGGGCCGCTACTTTGTGCATCTTTGCCTAGACGACAATCTTGTATTTGGTAGTCATGTCGTCCATCTCATTGTCACTGGAATCGTCTGAACCGTTCACCAACTCCGATTGCAACACCTCTGAGACATATGACCAGGTTCGTATGGAATCAACGCTTCGAGGGGAAGTATCTTAAACATTATCAGAACCTTTTCCTAAAACCTCAACGCTTGCCTTGGATGCTTTTTGCGGGGCCATGACAGGGGATTGTAACTTATCTCTTCTGCAATAAAAATGTGTATACATATAGAAGTTAGCTTACTGAGAAAAAATTCTTTGTGCGGGATAGAAATGAACTTTATGAATAAAATAGGAAGCAAAAGATCTATATCTTCTACCATTTAACACATCGATGTCCTTACGAACAGAACGGTCCAATCATATTTAGATAGAGATTTTGGCAATAAAAACCATATCCTTACTTTGTCGTTTCGCCTTATTTCCAATTAATGCCATAAAATTTGACGGTTCATGGCACAAGCTGGCGCAAGGAACATTTGAAATTACCTCGTAAACTGTGTATTATTATCATTTGCATTAAACATTGATTATGATGGCTTGGCTTCCTTAATCAGGATTTAAATCAACATTTTGGCATTCACTGTATCAGGAATTTTAACTCTAACCTTTCGAGCCTCTAAAACCCAAGATTGCAATGATTAGATTTAATTAAGCAAGGACATAACCAAGATTGAGTGTTTTAATTGATTATTCTTTAATTTATAACATGACTTCGCGGCTCAGGACTTCGAAGGTATAGTTTCTGGGAGGAATGTATGTCGAGTCACGAAATCCCGAGAAAATTAAATCATGGTCAAAACTAAAAAACCCTGACTCAAACCTGGGTTACTTAGGTAAAAGTTTTGTGGCTTTGTCTTTCGGAGTTTTAGCGGTAATGTTTTAGGAGGGAGTGAATGTCGAGATGCAAAATCTCGACAGCGCTTGACTGGGGTTTACATGGTCTCACTCTTAGCTTTTACCTGAGGTAAGCTTTTAAAACTTTTCGCAACCTCGCACATCGGGGTTTGTAAATCTTGTGACTTGTAACTCCCGAAGAGCGATATTCCAAGGTGCAAAAGCAACGATCTTCATTTAACGATAAAAAGTGGTAACTTATAAAAAATCACATCCCCCGCTATTTTGCATGTAGAGACTACTGAGATTTTCAGTAGGTGAATGTCACGAAGTGAAAAAGAAATTAAGAACCGACATTTGACTTTTAAAATAGATTTGAACCAAATGAAAAAGGCAGCTCCAACATAGGCTCCAACTAGGGATCCCGTTTCCCTGTGAGGTGGGAATAAAATTAGACCACGTGCATGTATTGGGTAAATGGAGTCACTGGTTTCACTTCTGTGAAACTTGCTTTAGGGAAAAGATAAATAGAGGGAAGAAAATATTTTTGTCTTTCACTGTTGTAAGGCTTTTCAATACTCACATAGATTTATCACTCAGCTATAGTCCCTTTCACAACTTTCTCTTTCTCTTTACTGATTTTAGTTCTGCACTACGACAAATCAAAACAGTCCTAGGAAATCCAACAAATCTTGCAGTTTTTGGCTTACACCCAACGAAGTTTATTGCATTTTTTATTTTATTTTTAAACAGGGAATCCCGTCTGGACTTAGGATGTGGATCCAGTATCAAGAAAGTTGATTGCCCGAGCCGAGTGAAATTCATGTATAACAGCCTTACAGATATCTCAGATATTGCTTCACTACCAGCAAGCCTGTTCAGTACCCCGGTGAACCTGGTGAAGTTATCTGCCCCTTTTTTGTTGAATTTCCTTTCACCACTTCGAAATGTATTTATGCATTTAAATGCTAAGATGAGGGCAGTCATTTCTGAATTTCCTTTCATCGTCTCTTCAGACTAGATGTACAATTAGATATGACTTTCCTTTCATCATCTGTCTTATAATTTTCTTTTTAGAATACGAAGTGGGGGCAATCAGATTGTATGAGGGGTGATATCTACGTAATATTTTCCAATGTAGGTCTGTCAACTTACTTTGATTACTCAGTGCCAACCTTCCTTTGACTTTCACAACACCTTGGTCCGCAGGGAGAAAAAGGAGAAACATTTTTCTGGGGGTTTTCCTTCGATTAATCCTTAACTCTTTGAAACTGTTGAAAAACCTAGAAACGTCAGGATCCACCTACGCATAACTTGTTTAGTAAGAGACCGAGGAGTTGTGAAGACCAGCCTTCTTTCCAAAACATGCTTACAGCTTTCAGAGTTTAAACATAATCTCTTCTCCCTACGTATATAAACCCGAAAAGACATTTGGCATTTTTAAGAAGACAAATATGAAGAACGAAAGAAAGGTGACGGATAGATGTTTGTATGCTGAGGGATAGGGGTCGAAAATTAAAACCGCTTTTTTGAAAACCCTTCCCCGGAGATGCTTCACTTTCTGTTTGTTTTAACTACCACCTATCTGTGTTTTAAGTTAAAATTATTAGGATCCAGAGCAAGTAACTGTACTTTTTAATAATCAATTAAGTAAAAATATTAGATTTATGGGACCTTTATGATGTTTTGGAGATCTCTGGCTTCTTAAGGAACCGAATTTTCAGGAGTTCATACCTTTACCTTACTATTTTTAAAATAACCGAAAACCTTTTCTGTCACCTGTTTTTGGTGAATGCAAATCTCCGATACATGACCTTATGTTTTCTCCATTCGTTCGTTTAGTTTGCAAACTGAAATCCTGTAAACACAAAGAGTGTCCTTTTAAAAAAGTTAAATGTATTTGAAAACCGTGTATCTCTATTTATATTGACCTAATTAATAAAAATTGAAAACTTACCTCAAGGGAATCATAAATAGAAAGAAAATACAAACTGGTATATATAATGGAAAACCTTGGAGAACTAATTATGTCATGTAGTGTTTTAGATAATGCATGTTGACAGGGGCGTTGAATATTTTACCATCCATATTTTCTAATAAAAATGAATTTTTTCCTTTGGAATTTGCGACTCTAAATGGTCCATACCAAATATGATCGAATTAACCGTGTTTCACTAAATCTTCCTTCCTAGCATCCCATCTTAAGACCAAATCACCTGGAAGAAACTCTTTGTCTTTTGTCTTATGGTCAAATAATGTTTTCATGTCATCTTGATATTTTTGCAATCTTTCATCCACCTCGACCCTGTGCTGTTGTAATTCGATCAGTATATTTATTCTCCTTGTGACGTGGTTTGGTTCTTCTTTCTCATCTTTCCATAGTTTCATTACAGGAAGTGCCAAGTTTACAGGTAATACCACGTCAGTTTCGTATACCATCTGGAAAGGAGAAATGTCGATGGATTATTTTGTGCCAATCCGATTTGCTCATAGTGCGTATTTTAAATGTACATGCCAGGATCTCTTGTTCTCATTCAACACTTTCTTAATTATGTTGATCAGACTCTTGTTCAAAGACTCGGCTAGTCCATTTCCTTGGGGATAATATGCTGTAGAATGGCCGAGTACAATATTGTACTTTTGGCAAAAACTAATCATAGCCATAGATTTAAAATCTTCAGAATTATCTGTTACTATCTTTCGGGGGCAGTCGAATCTAGATAAAATATTTTCTTCTAGGAAATCTATTACCACTGAATCTGTAGCCCTCCTGGTAGGAATAGCCTCTACCCATTTAGTAAAGTAATCTTTGGCGGTTAGGATCCATTTTTGTTGAGCGTTGTAATGGGGGTTAATTTCGCCTATAAAAACCAATCCCCACTGCTGAAAAGGAGCCTCTGTTTTGACTGGAGATAAAGGTAATGCTGGGAGTTTATGCTTGCCTGTGAATAGTTGGCAAGGGTCGCAAGCCCTGACTTTGGCATTTACATCCAAGAAAATTTTAGGCCAATAATTCTCTGCCCTCAGGATTTTATAAGTTGTCTCTCTCCGAGCGTGATGTCCCCCACACACTCCTCGTGGAATTCGCTTATGACCTTCTTTGTTTCAGATTCAACCAAACAGACCAACAAGAAGCCAAGTGGGTCCTTCCAAAACAATTTACCCTCAGATATACAGTATTTGACCACATGTAGTTTTAGCGTTCTATCTTTGGATGGAGATAAATCACTTGGGCACTTCAAAGTCAGTAGGTAGGATACTATGTTTTTGTACCAGCCAAAGGATGTAAACTTCTCTTCGATTTTGACTTCACTTGTTTGATCGTAGAGCTCGTTCATATCTTCATCTTCTCCACATCCCTGTATGTTATTTATGCCGAGGGCTCTGAAATTGGATTCCGCTAAGAGTTTATCCAAGTCTTGACCCTTTACCAGCTTCGTGGGCTTTATTTCCAGATCAAATTCTTGAATTTTTGCAAGCCACCATCCCCTTCTGCCATCACTGTCAGGCTGCACTAAAATGTCTTTTACAGAGCTAGTAGGTACATACGCGATTATCTTGGAATGAAATACATAAGTCCTAAAAGCCTTTAATGCATTTACCATAGCATATGCTTGTTTTTCCATTATATCATATTTTATTTCTGCGTCTTTGAGACTTTTGCTGAAAAAGGCTATCGTTCGTTCGAAAGCTTCCTCATTTTTTTGGAGGAGCACCGCGGCAATGGTGTGCTCGGAAGTGAATGAGAAAATGAGAAAATCTTTTAGATAGTCGGGACTTGCCAGTATAGGTGCCTTGCTTATAACCTTCTTGATACATGAAAATGATTCTTTGGCCTCTGTTGTCCATTTTACCTTGTTGTTTTTCTTTAACATACCTGTGATTAATTTCACAATATCAGCGAAGTTTGGGATAAACCTTCTCAAAAAGTTTATCTTTCCTAAGAATGACTGGATTTCCTTTACATTTCTAGGAATATTTATTGTGTCTATAGCTTGAACCCTGCTAGGATCAATTTTAATTCCGTCTTGGGACACAATATGACCCAGGAGTTTACCTTCTTGCATGGCGAAGTGAGACTTTTTAGGGTTTAAAGACAGACCGAACCTGCGGCATTTTTTGAAAGTCTGTTTGAGATGTATTAAATGATCTTCGTCAAACTTAGAAAAAACGGTTAGATCATCAAGGTAGATAACTACAAATTTGTCTCTTTCACCGACGAAAGCGATATCCATGGCACGCTGGAAAGTGGCACCTGCATTCATTGGACCAAAAGGCATTTTATCATACATGAATGTAACCCAGGGTGTAGTGAAAGCTATTTTTTCTTTATCTTGTTCGTTTACAGAAATTTGATTATACCCAGAGAAACCATCGATCATAGACATCCTATTTGCTTCGACTACATTTTCTAAGACGTGATCCATTTTAGGTAAAGGATAGTTGTCCTTCAGGGAATATTTATTCAAATTTCTGAAATCAACACATAGTCTAATCTCTCCACTCTTTTTTCTAACCGGGACCAGATTTGCCACCCAGTCGGAGTATCTCAGTGGTACTATTATTTTTGCATCTAAAAGCTTCTTGACTTCTCTTTCGACTATGGGTAATAAGATAGGGTTGATTTGTCTAAGATCTTTCCTAAAGGGTTTGATACCAGGCTTCAGAGGTATCTTGTGTTCAATCACGGTAGTTTCATAAGTCCTAATCTCTTCATAAGACCAAGCGAAAACATCTTTATATCGTGCAAGAAAATATTTATACTTATTTTCACCTCAGGAGGAAGATACTTTGATATTTTCACCATCCTGGGTTCCTCTTTTGTCCCTATATCGCAATCTTCAACCTCTTTTGGTTGGGGTTGAAGAGTATATTTTAAAGGCATGTCATTTTGATCAAAAAGTCTCTCCAGGTGGATTAGTCCCTTTGGAATCTGATTATTTTTTAAAACTAACATGCGTTGGTTGGCAATTTTTTCTCGAAACTACTGAGGGTCTTCTCCTTCTTGCATGATCCACATGTGATCATTTCAATTCTCTTGATTGATGTGAGTTTCAAAAAATTCATCCACTGCTTCGAGAAACTTTCTGATCTGTTCGTCATCCTCGAAAACCTGCCAGTGTTGTATGTTGTTCGGGATGGATGGTCTGTGCCTTACCTCTATATGGTATTTTAATTTAAAAGTCGTGGGAGGAGCGAAAGTCGAGGTTGCCTTGGCTAACAAATCGACCTGCAAATTTTCGACGTGTGGTATGAAGTGGATATTTACAGATGAGAAGAAATTTTCCATTAGATCCCAGGCACAATTTCTATACGCTCTCAATCTCGAGTGTTTGGCCTGGTATTGTCGATTTATCTGTTTGACTATCAACTCAGTGTCTCCATATACTTCCAGGTTCTTTATGTTCAGTTTCTTCGCAGCTTCCAATCCTAATACTAAGGCTTCATATTCACATACATTGTTAGTGTAGTCTAAATCCCATTGAAGCCTGTAAGAAAAAGGGACGACAAACCTAATTTCAAGTGCTACAAAAGGTACTCCTGCACCGGCTCCTTCACATGACAGAGCACCGTCAAAAAACATTTTCCAGATCCCTGTACTATGCATATTTTCATAATCTTTCTCGTCTATGTAGTTTTCTTCTGTGCAACTATCTATACCATCATCAAAAGACAAAATACAATTTCCTAGATCTTGATCATCAATGTAAACGGGAAAATTGTTAGGATTCTGAGGATCTCTCACGGTATAGGCTAACCTCGTTTCCATGTATAACCTAGTAAGTTGCCCACCAAATACAGGAATTGTCGCATAAGTCATGTCCAGTTGAAGGGATCCCCCAAGTTTGGCTCCCCACAACCTTGATAACAGTAATCCATATTTTGGGGGATATCAGCAATAACTACATCCATCAAAATACTTTTGACTGGGACCTGTGCAAGGGTGACTACTAAATCTTTTATCATACCTAAGCACTTGACTCTTCTTGAATCAAAAGAGTAGATATCTCTGTAAGGTCGGGTGATCTCGAGGCCTAGTCTATCCATAATAGCTTTGGGCATCACATTAGGTGAGCTCCAAAATCTAGCATGCAGTTATGCAGCAGTCGATCATGCACATTTAGGGTGATATAGAAAGGGGAAACGGTGTCTTTGGCACCCTCGAAATGTGGACCGAAAGTGATATTTGGCTTGTCATCTTCCAAATTTATTTCATCTAATTGACTTTCTTGATCCGAACAACCTATCACAATGGTTATTTGTTTTCTATATGCAGGGTTTTTTCCTAATTCAACCAGCGGAATCGATATTTTGATCCTATTTATTTCATTTTCGACACTAAAACCACCGCCACCTTTGTCCGTTTCCCTGGTTAAAACCTTGAGCTCTTTGTTCTCTAACTTATTTGTCTGAGCTGACTTATTACTCATGAGATTTCTTACCAGTGAGGGTGTCTCAGTTGTCTTGATTTCCCTAGTTTGGGTCTCAACTTCCTTCGTTTTGAGGTTCGACGAGTCTGCCTCCTTTTTTTTGTTGTTGGATGTTTCATTCTCTTTCGGGGCAGGCACATATATTTCACCTCTAGGGAGAATTTTCTTCAGTTGAGGAATCGACGTAGGTTTATTTTTAGACCTCAAGTCATACCTCGATTGGACCCCAGTTGTCATGGAATTAGACATTTCTTGACATACAGCGTAGTCATTGTTGTTTATATCATCTCCTTCATTTGACGGTTGGGGTGTGTTCAATGACCTCTCATAATATTCTTTAGTTACATAGGGTTGAGTGCAGTCGTCGCCCAAATTTGTCACGTCTTCCTCAAGTCCCTAGAAATCTTCCAGGTCATTTCCTCCTATAAAATTTTCATTTTTTAAAGGGGTTTGGATTTTCTTATCTTCATTTTTAACCTACCTTTGTTGATTTTGAGGGTTTGGGTTTCTTCTGAATTATCTTTTAACGAAAGGATCACTCTTGGATTGGTCTAGCTCCATTCTGGAAATATTATTCGACAATTCTTTAATTACCCTAGCCATATCATCCATTTTGTCGTCTGTAAATCTATTAGATCTTGAGGGTCCCGCTTGTTCCTTAAAACGTCTAGTTTCTCTGTTCCCCGTTTCTATCCTAGCTTTCAACTTACCAGAGGCCATCATGTTAGACTTGATTTCCACAGCATCATCCTACATTCGGGTTAAGGTAGCCCCCTGCCTTTCTCTTAAGAGAAGGGAGAAGTCGGGTTCGAAAACTCCTGCGAAGGTTACTTTGGCTGCAGGTTGGGAGGGTTTGACTTCGGCTGGGATCTCATTATACAGTTTATTAAATCTTTGGATAAATTCCATAATGGTTTCTGAATTCCTTTTCTTTAAAGATCTGAACTCGGTTAGATAATATAAGTGGCCTTTTCTCTCACCCCATTGTCTAATAAAGGCATCTTCTAAGGCATCGTAAGATAGGATAGACCCTGCGGGTAGGCTTCGAAACCAGGTTCGTACATGTCCTTCAAAAGTTTGAAAAAATAATCTCTAATAAACATCTTCGTGTTCCAGACCTAGAATATCAACGAACTGATCGAAGAAATTTATATGTTTGGTCGTAGTTAAGTCCCCTTCCCCTGTAAATTTTGGTAAATTTTTTATATAATTTTCAGGAAGGGCATGAAGAGGCGCGGGTAGAACTAAAGGTGCATATCTCACAGCCACTTTCATGAAAACTCTGGGGGGCGAGGGAGGCGCTTGGCCCCCATCTCCTCCTCCGGTGGTCTCCATTGGTATTACCTGACGGGGATAGGGTGTGTTATATAGCGGGTTCTGGAAGACTAAGAATGGATTCTTAGCTTCTTTAGGAGATGAGAAAAACGAAGATGAGTGAACGGAGACGCGAGAACTTGGTTCTTTGGATTTGCAGGAGACGTAATCATGGTATCCCGTGGGTGTAAGATTTGAGTATATAGTATACTCTTCGAGACTTGGTGAGGTCGGGAAGTCTGAAAGGAGAGTCGGCGGGATATCAACTGCTGATAAATTTATTTCTGGGTTTTTACCTTTGTGTCCAACAGAGGTTTTCGGAAGGATTTCACTTTTAACCAGAGAGCTGAATAAAAATGAACTAGTGGTTTCAGGAGGTGTACTATGCGAAGTTGAAGGTTCACAAGAACTTTTGGTCTTGGGCTATGGGTGTTTAAGATGATAGACTACAGTATTCGGCTTAAGAGAACCTCTAGCTTTTAGTATTTTTTCAAGATCTGAAACAGGTGTGATCTGCTTGTTTTCTTGGCTTTGTCTGGTATTCCTTCGACTGGATGCCAGTTTACATATACGTAGATTCGCCAAGTGAAAGATAAGGAAAGACTTTAGAAAGAACTCACTCTTTGTTCACTATCAAAGGGTGAAACTTGAAAATATGTCGTTCTTCCCAGGGAAAAGGTTTCGTAACTTCGTCCCCGACAACGGCGCCATAAAGATGTTGTTCCAGAGTCTGTACTTAAGGCTTTAAAAAGTACAGTGTCTAGGCATCCGAAAGTTAGTAATATGTAGAAAGGGAGGAGGCTATACCTTCAGGAAAGGAAGCTAGGGTTGATTTCTAGGTTGTCAATGTCTGGCTTCCAACTGTTCCTGGATGTTTATATCCCTTTCAATTGCAGCCCATGAACGTTCAAGTTCTGCCCAGTTGTTAGCCATTTTAAGTATGGTATCAAAGAGATTTAAAGTGATATGGGTTTGATCTATCAAACCGGGTTCAATATTGGGTTGTCTTACAACAGGGACAGTCATAGAGGAACAAAAAATTTAAAGAAATCCGAAAGTTTTTATGCTGTATCAATTTGATTTTATAAAAGAGAACTTTAGAAATCAATATTAAAAGAAAATTGCAAACCAAAGGCCTTTTTCTATAACTATTGTATATTTAAAATAAATGGTGTATGAATTATGGGAAAAACATTAAGTTGTCTATAGAATAAGGCTCCTATCAAAAGAGAATCTCACTCTGTAAACAGGAGAAGAAAATAAGATAAGAAATGGTCTGATGAAGCATAAAATATGACAACCTAAATATTTACAAGTCGTGTACCTGCTAGTAGCCGATATAGTGGAAAAACTATAAACAATAGATAGCTAAACATTAATCACTACAATAGATGTTTTACTAAATTGCAATGTAACATTCATCAGATATATATAAGTGAAATAAGGATGAATATGAAATAACAGAGAGAACAAACTCATAACACAGTAGTGATAGAATTAGGAATCTCTGGATTGCTTTGTATTAGTTTTTGAAAAGAGACAGTCTCTATTACAATTAATCAAAAAGGTCCAGCCCCTTGTTTTTCTTTCTTCAAAATGTATATTTATACAAATTTTTATGCGCTGGAATCTCAATAGTTCTAGAGGTTTTCGGTTACAATCAAAGGAGTCGAAACGTTTCATTTATTTATCTTTGTTCTCATTTGGTACCCGAAACATGCCTCTTCGCATGCTCCGTGCAAATAATGCACTTCTCCACCAGTTGTGATATCAACTTAGATGGCTATGTTCGGCCTTTGTTTTCTGCACCTCTACGGTCGTCGGATCTTCACCTCGTAATACTGGAGGAAGGAAACTCCGCCTATGCTCTTGGAATCTGACAACATCGACCCTCTCTTCAGGTGAAAGGGCTTGTATTCAAGCCAAAACCTCATCATAAGATTTCGCACCTCGGAAAATATCGTCATGAGGCGAATTCTCGTGCTCAAATATTTTAAGGCCACAACTGGCCAAATGATTACTCACGACCCTATGTGGATCATGTTTCTTGAATTCGATGTGAACCAAGTTTATATCTTCTAGGGATGTTGCCTCGGCCTTTGCATGCCCAAAGTCTAATAATGAATAGGTGTTTAAATGAATAGGAAAAGGTGGCCATACCTTTTTTGAAAACCCTTTCAATTCTTTACTTATACCGCCAATTACGGTTTGCCTGGCGATCTCATGACAAGCTAGCCTGTCGGGTATAAGTAAGGGTAAATCATGCAGAGGGATGGAAGCACCGAAAGCCCTGATGTATGAGAATTCTTTCTCCACGTACCAATCGACCACTCTACTTAAATTTTCCATGATGTTATCCGATATCCTGGGTGGCGGATTACCGAAGATGGCAACATGCATCAGTACCATTACCGAGTTGAAGATTTCGTAAAAAAAATCCGAAGCCTTGTCCTCCCAAAGATTAGAATGATATACATGGACTGGCTCAGCATCCTATGGAGCCCAGCTCCAATTCATCAAAGGAAAAGGCATCATGGAACATACTGTGTCCATGAGGTATGCGAACATAAAAAATGAAGCATCTTTTCCGCTCTCTTTCTGCGTCCGATATTCTGCAATCCGATTGGTCAGACTATCGAACAATAGTTTCGCCCAGTCAAAAGAATATCCTTCTTCTACGGTGTGCATCAGAGGCACCCATTGGAGGAAAAAATGTGCGGTGTCTTCCTTCCCGTACAATCTACAGGTCATCATCGCTACGTATTTGAACTGTGGTTCCAAAGAAGATATGGATTAAATTCCATTGCTATCTGCCCTGAACAACGATGGGTGTGAGACCCAATCCTTTATCAAATTAGATAAGCTTTTTCCATATTGTTCACATTCCTTCTTTTTTAAATCCTCTAGAAACTCTGCATTGTATGTGAAGTTCGATGTGGGTGGCAACTTGTACATAACCTGTAATCTTGCTGGTCTGAAGATCCCAACAGTGACCCCCTGCTCACTGATGATGGTTCTGGTAGGGATGTCTACATGATCTAGCGCCCATCGGATCATGTCATAGTAAGGTAGAATACATGGTCGGGCCGCTACTTTTGCATCTCTTCCTGGATGATGATCTTGTATTTGGTATTCATGTCATCCGTCTCGTTGTCACTGGAATCATCTGAACCATTCACCAACTCCGATTGCAACACCTCTGAGATGTATGACCAGGTTCGTACGGAATCAACGCTTCGAGGGGAAGTATCTGAAACATTATCAGAACCTTGTCCTGAAACCTCAGCGCTTGCCTTGGATGCTTTTCGCAGGGCCATGACAGGGGATTGTAACTTAGCTCTTCTGCAATAAAAATGCGTATACATATAAAAGTTAGCTTACTGAGAAAAAATTCTCTGTGCGGGATAGAAATGAACTTTATGAATAAAATAGGAAGCAAAAGATCTATATCTTTGACCATTTAACACATCGATGTCCTTACGAACAGAATGTTCCAATCATATTTAGATAGAGATTTTGGCAATAAAAACCATATCCTTACTTTGTCATTTCACCTTATTTCCAATTAGTGCCATCAAATTTGACGGTTCGTGGCACAAGCTGGCACAAGGAACATTTGAAATTACCTCGTAAACTGTGCATTATTATCATTTGCATTAAACATTGATTATGTTGGCTTGGCTTCCTTAATCAGGATTTAAATCAACATTTCGGTGTTCGTCGTATCGGGACTTTTAAATCTAACCTTTCGAGCCTCTAAAACCCGAGATTGCAATGATTAGATTTAATTAAGCAAGGATGTAACCAGGATTGAGTGTTTTAATTGATTATGCTTTAATTTATAATGCGACTTCGCGTCTCGGGACTTTGAAGGTATAGTTTCCGAGAGGAATGTATGACGAGTCGCAAAATCCCGAGAAACTTAAATCATGGTCAAAACTAAACAACCCTGACTCGAACCTGGGTTACTTAGGTAAAAATTTTGTGGCTTTGTCTTTCAGAGTTTTAGCGGTAATGTTTTAGGAGGGAGTGAACGCCGAGACGCGAAATCTTGACAGTGCTTGACTAGGGTTTACATGGTCTCACTCTTAGCTTTTACCCGAGGTAAGCTTTTAAAACTTTTCGTGACATCGCACATCGGGGTTTGTAAATCTTGTGACTTGTAAATCCCGAAGAGCGATATTCTGAGGTACAAAAAGAAACGATCTTCATTTAACGATAAAAAGTGGTAACTTATGAAACATCACATCCCCTGCTATTTCGCATGTCGAGACTACTGAAATTTTCAGTAGGTGAATGTCACGAAGCGAAAAAGAACTTAAGAACCGACATCTGACTTTTAAAATAGATTTGAACCAAATGAAAAAGGCAGCTCCAACAGGGAGCAGCATACAGATTCATTATTGCAACTTATGTTTCGTGAGAAAAAAAAATTGCAAGCACCAGCTCAACATTTTTTTCTTCGATATGTATATGGTGCAAAATTGGTAGATGTTTTTTCACCAGTATCATAACCCCATGTGTAATGTAACTTGATATGCAATTGTGATTTGGGAATTGTTTGTTCTGCATGCATAATGCCATGTGTGTTTCTTGCAAGAACAGAATATCGGATTGCATTATATCATAGTCATTCAATATATCATCCATGTGTGCATTTAAGTTGTGTGTGTTAAGTGAGAGAATTGATACAGATGAATTTGTTTGTATGGATTGGTAATCATAATGCAGTTTCCATTTTGCAGTGGTCCTCAGTCATTCCATTTCAATATCAACTTTCTGTTTCACTTCGAAGTTACATTTTGTGAGAGGACTTAGTAAATACAAGGACTCTATGCTTCTAACATGGGACAGTGTTGTGTAGACAAGTCCATGTATCTGAATTCTAGCAGGCTGAAAAGCAACTTAATCAAATGTTAGTCCTTGTGATCTATGGACTGTACGTGCACATGCAAGTTTAATTGGAAAAGTTTTTCGAATCTTCAATTGACTTGTCTTTGCTGATGTTGATACTGGCTTTGATATTCAAAAAATAGGTGTCCAATCGCTTCCAATATTTGAATTATATAGATAAGACAACTTGCTTGATTTTCTCTTGCCTATATGTTGGTCATGGAACTTAATCCAAAGGACATCCACTTTTTTTGTCTTGGTATAGCCTTTCAATATTCTATCTACACCATTCACCAAGCCATCCTATGAATCATAGTTACAGGCATATATTTCAACCAACATTTCTAATTTGAGGACAAGCTGCAAAGGTAAAGTGACTGAATGTTCATGCCATGGCACATTTCCATGGTTGTCTTCTTCCAGGTCAATGGAATTGATGATGATATCATCTCCAGGAATTAGGGAGAGCATGTGGTTGTTATGGTTTGCAACATCCTTATTTATGTAAAACAGGTAAGGGAATGTTGGGTCTGTTGGTGCAGGCCATAAGCATCTCAAATTGATATGGGTCAAGTCATCATGTGTTTGGCTATTGGTGTGCATTCTATTCAGAATTGCAATGAATGTTTCATCTGTTTGGCGCATTGTAGTATGAAACTCAAAGAATTTAATATTGTCTCTCTAGAAGTCATGGGTGATTGTTTCCATGTTGACCATGGGTTGTTCAAATATCAAAGAATCTTCAATGGGTTGTGCCTGGTAAAGATCCCCACAAAATATCGTCTCAATGTTTCCAAAGTATTTCGTCTATACATGTTTTATGCTTCTTAGTCGGTTGTCAATGGAATACAAGAACCGACTCCCAATCAAATATGCTTCATCTATAAAGACAAGTTGGAGTTCCTCATAAAGCTTAGATAATGTATCCAACATTTCCTTGCTAAGTGGAAGAAACTGTGACTTGTTAAAAGGCATTAAAAATCCATAGTGGACTGTTGTTCCACTAGCATTGTATGCAGTTTTCCTGTGTATGCAACTATTAGGCCCTTCGGTTTCATAAGATCAGAGGAATTGTTTGAATCATAGATTCGTATAATCATTTGGAACAATGCATTTGTTGTGAATGTCTTGCATGTTCTTGCTCCGCCTGTAAGGAACACGTGCACAGGACTGTTCATGTTCAAGCGTTTTTTAAGAGCAATATCCTTTACAATTTTTTGTTGTTCACGATTCAACAGACGTCTTATTCTATGGTATTCATTATTTTCAATTACGAAAGGATGTTTTGTAACTTGAAAACCAAGATTGATACGTTTTTCACTTCCAGTCGCTAGAGGATGAGGAAAATATCCTTGTAAGTCATAGGACTCGGAAGCAATTCTGGTTGTTTTTGGGTCTCTGAATGTGTCATCATGATCGCCAGGGTTTTCTAGGTCATTAAGTGCAACCTCTAGATCGCCTCATGTTGGATTAACATTGTAGGTAAATCTAGCTCCATTGATATGCACCATAGTCTCAGACGCAACATACGTAGCCTCCCATGTACATAATTTATGCATTGATGTCTCTTTGTTTTCATTGAACAGAACGTACAACAACAGTTTTTC
This sequence comes from Picea glauca, assembly GCA_000966675.3. Lineage (NCBI taxonomy): Eukaryota > Viridiplantae > Streptophyta > Pinopsida > Pinales > Pinaceae > Picea > Picea glauca. The sequence continues at coordinate 367,766 of JZKD02S2218298.1, forward strand.
TATACAATAGTTTTCATAGTCACAATGTTTGTTGTATTTGACAAATCATATGACAGAGGGTTTTTTTCTTTTTGATATGGGTGCACCATTTTTTTTGTAATGCGATATGAATTCTACTAAGCAGATATACCTAATAGGAGATGGACACTGGATGTAATAATCAATAATAGAGCGACATACCACGTCCTCTGAATTGTCGGGCTCTTGTTGCAGCAAAACCGGTGCTTTAAGGACAAATGTGTGTTTTTCAAGTGGAGATGTGTTTATGAAGACACATTTTCTTGAACTACAAGTGAGGGGCAAGGAAAGTGCAATGTGAACTGCTTGTTGAGCAGACATTTGTTGAAGATTAAACAATGTATTGTCAAGTGTGTGTATCATTTGTATGGCATCAATATGAATTATTTCATGTTCTTTGCGTATTTTTTTGAATGCACTTGTCATAGATTTGTCAATCTTCGTCATATACGAGGTATAGTATGATGTTGCAGCATATGCATTCAGCACATGCTGCGCATCTGTATTTTCTTTCCACATAACTGGCATATCCTTGGAAAAATTGTTGTTCCAAATATGGGAGATTTTTTGTTTAATGAAAAGTGTTGGTTGCCTAAGCGTACATTGTATGGCTTGGATGTACTCATCTTCTGAAAGATTTACCTGTGTCAAGAAGGCATCAAAGCTCATCATTTTGTCAAATCCTCGTTCTTCTAGAAATGCGAACAAGGATTTAGATTTCTCAACAACAAAATTTTCCTCTACACTAACTGGCTCTATGATTCTTGTAGCTCTCATTGGCGGCATGAGAAAGTTGTATTTGCAATGTGAGTTTTTTCATTTCTACAACTTCTTCTATGGTAATGTCTATGGAATTTCGCAAGTTTTGGATCCAAATAATCTGTGTTGCATGTTATGTATTTATCCACAAATTGTTCGATCTCTGAATTGTTATCGGCTCCATACACTGGTGCATCCTCTATCCACAACAGTGCGTGGTCATGTTCATTTCCCTGATTTTGGAATTCAGTGACAAAAAATTAGTCCGATATTTTTCCAAAAAATGTTTCATCATGGCATATCAATTGTCTCAAAGCATTTATTCTATGTCTATAGTAGCGAGTACATGTCACCGGGTCTTTTCTTATGAGGTAATCAATGTCACTATTTTCCAATGTATCAGTTTCTTTTTTACGTTTCATGTTCTTATGCAGGTCAGATACCGCAATCACCAATGGATCCCAGCAATGCTCTGCACTTGTAAATGTGAAAAAAAATGTTGGCGGGCCTAATTGACAGATCATTGCAAAATAATTTTTTTTGTTTTGTTGCAAATAGTCAGGAGAGGTGCGGATGCTTTTGAAATCTATGTATCCAATATCAGATTTCAGAATTTTTTCTAGGTTAACTTTGTACTTCTCATCCTTCGCGAACAACTTTCTTCCTTGTAACTGGCCTTTTCTTATTCGAACCCACATGCAGGACAGAACTTGCTCGATTATTATGCGCATTGTCTTGAAAAACAAATTTGTTATGTGACAGGAGAAGCAACCTCTTGAATGTAGCAGCTCCCATCGAACTATTTTATGATAATTGAATCATTCTGTAATATCAGTGCCATGTGGATCTCCATAGAAGAGTGTTGGAAAGTTCATTTCCTCAGTGAATTTGTCCTTGAATATTCCAAGTGGACGTTGCCCCTCGGCAGGTGCAATTTCAACAATTTTGTCTTACAAGTCATGAATGCACTGTGAATCAATGAATCCATGCACCAATGTTTCAGTAGCTATTTCATTGTCTGATTCATCACTTGCATCAAAATCACTAGGATTTTCAAGAGTATCTGCAGAGTTGACATGTTCTTCTTCGAGAACATTGTTCCAGTTGACATTTATACAAATGTTCTCTGCTTTATATAGGGATCTGGAACATAATTCCTTTAATGCTTTCATAACAGCATGCACGGGCACTTTGCCTGTCTGATAGGCATTTTTGTATCACAAGCGTATTTTCAGAGCCACAACGATTGTAATTGTATTGTTAATAGATTGTGGAAACACTTTTTGCACAACATCTAGCTGAACAGGCACATTAATAATTGATCATGTTAAGCCCATATGGGGTCGTTTATAGCCCCAAGGTCTGATTTGGGCAAAGGAAATTCGTAGGGACACAAGTATCTCCTCGAGTTCCGTAAGTGCACTTACATCTGTTAGTGTTGTATTACATCTTATTCGATCAGGGGTTGCAAACTGTGGGAGTTTTCCATTTTCAAGCGATCGTTTGCATGGAAGACAAACTTTCGCACTGGAAAATGGTTTATCCTAGGCTGTCAAGCAAAGGTGTTTTTCTTGCAAATCATGCGTGAAAGACTTACAGTTTTTTGAAAAATTCAATTGTTCACAAATTCCACATGCAATGGAAGGAGTGTCTTTAATTTGTTTCATGTAGTTCTGTCTTGCATTTTTCTTTCGCAGGTAAGTATTCGTAGAAATTGTTTCCTGGTTTTCATTGCTACTATTGCATGGTGTTTCTTGTAGATCACAAAGTCATACAGTTGCATCACCATTCTGGGATATGCAATCACACATGTTTATGCTTTGTTCTGCACAAACAAATTTCTTTACATTGTCATATGTGAGTTTCTCTCTAAAAGGAAGTGTAGCAATGTATTTTTTTCTCTCGTGCATGACCTTTTTCAAGTTGTGGTAACTTAGTCTACATTTCTTGCCCAAAGGCAGGATGAGCTGGTGGCAACTAGGATGAATTTCACTTTCACCCAGTTTCTGAGAAACTACTTTACGTTTTTTGCTCAAGGACTCTATGACCTTATCAGAAGTCGAGCGAATTTGACGAATAATGTTTTTCAAATTGTGATAACTTACTCTACATTTTTTGTCTAAGACATCTATGGCCTCATCACAACTATCATGAATTTTACGCATGTTTTTTTTGTTCAAGCCCTGTTTGCCCATATCGCAACTGGGAGGACTTTCATTTTCACAAAAAAGCATTCCACGTGTATGCAAATTTGATGTCGTTTGGGTGGCATGGATATTCAACCCTGAACTACCGATATGTGCAAGCAAGGGTTCATAATGGATATGTGTTGTATATGTTTTCAACGAAGGGATGTCAATTGTTCGATCACAATTTGAATCAATAACCTAGGAATGGATAGTGGCATCTGGCAAGGGCAAACACACCTGGATATTAACCCTGAATATGACAGACAACCATTGCAAACAGAATCTACAACCCTCCATACGCCCTTTTTCATATGGAAGCTCCATGTTCACAAGGTATTCCTGCCAACTTCCAACTGTCGACATATTTTCTACGAGATATGGGCAAAGGTGTTGATGCAAGAACCTAAAAGCCTATTGTTTTCCACCTTTAATTGCATTTCAAAAGGACTGTACAGTGTAAAGTCGCAGTGACTGAACATCAAATTCTACTAGTACCAAACAACAAATTGCATTGAACAGATTATCTCCACAGCTAGACACAATGTTTGTTCCCAGCTATAAACTATGGCAATCTATGCCATGCAAAATCCCTTTGCATTGCGATTAAAGGTCTTTGCAAATAACAGACAATTAGATATGAGGACCTTCTATATTGCATATGGGCATTTTTCTGTATACGAGTGGTTCATAATGGCCACTGAGGGCATTGACATCATGGAACAAGATGCAATATGGATTGTCAGATGCAGTTTTATTGAATAGTAGATATCTTGTTTTTTTTGTCAATGACCAAATGGAAACTGATATATTCAACCAGTTAGACAGCCATCGTATACAAAATGTATCTCCCCAAAGTCCCCTCTCATGCGGAGGCAGAACTGGAGATGCAGACAACCACATTTTTGAAAAATAAGTAGTGACATCTTGTATTCCATGCAACTGCCGAAGAAAATTAGATTCTAGTTCGTATTCATAGGACTGCAAAGCCTCAACATCGCCATTTTTAAAACAGGTCAAGAAATAATTTATCAATCCATTGGGCAGCTCGGTCGACGAATAGAGGAAATGCAATAGAACCTGGAATGTATCAAAAAGGCAATCTCCAACAGTATATGAGAATGCATCCAATCTAAAAAGTGCATTGCTATGCAAAACCACGTCAATGTTGTCATGTACAATGGACTATGCATCTATTTTGTACGACTCAACATTTATTACCTCGTTCATCTCTTCAACTGTCACTTTGAAGTTATTTGCTACATAGTTTCACTTTCTATGAAAATAGAGAAAAGCAAGAGAAAAAAAAAAAAGAAAGCAAAAAAGAAAAAAAAAAAACAAAGCAAGGCACCAATTCCCATATGTATCTTTGAACCTTCTTCTTCTCAACTTCAACCCCCCCTAGTCCCCACAGCAGATGATAAGAAAACAAAGAAATAAATAAAACAATAACTTTACTCAGCAAAAATAGAACAGGTAGACACAGTGTTCCCACCCACAGAATGAAAGCATACCCTGCGTACAGACCCCGCCCGATGGTTCCCTCTTCTGATGGCTCCCAACTAATTTTCGTAAATCCCTCTGCATTGAAAGACGCATGCTTTCCAGGAACAGAAACTAAGATCACAGACAAAGATGGTGGGACTACCACCATTGAAAAACAAAAACAACAGGGAAACTTACCAGTCAACAAAGGACGATAAGAGCTCAGCCCCAAAAACTGCAAACCGCAACAATAGGTCCAACAACTTGCAAAGTTGAAAAACAACAAACCAATGAACAACCACGAAGAGCTCAAACTACAATTGTAGGACCTCAACTTTGCAAAGTTGAATCAAACAAGAACCGGAACCATGGAACGAAGCACCGAACAAGGATCGAACACTCGAGCACCAATGTCGACCATGAATGAAAATGTATTGCAACCCATCTATACAATAATCATTTAACATTGCCAGAGTTGTTAGGTAAACATTTAAGACTTTCAAGACCATCGAAGGGTGTAGGCCTGTGCAATCATTTAAGAAAATATGTAGCGTCGCAAGCCTGTTCTCTCGAAGCACGCAACAATAAATCAAAAATAAGACATAGTAATATGGTAGAGAATGTATTCTACCCAGCAGAAAATGCTAAGGGAGACATTCGAACTAATGCTAGAATTAATCCACCATCAACCAATGCATAATAAAATATATAATTCAAAAATACCATATACTACCAAATACTTTGGACAGGTCAAGATATTTACTATTGGAAATAGCGAAGGCTGCAATAAGACCTCCAATCCTTTGTCCAATCAGATCTTGACAAACATGATACTTTTTATTATATTAAAATCGATGTCTTCACTTCCCTTGTTCCAACAATAGACAATATGGAAATATTTTTGGTCAATGCACAATCTAATACCAGGTCAACGATTTATTGATCGCTATAGTCCCTCTGCGCCTACGGTAGGGACTAATAATGATTTAGTATAAATTATTTTGTTTAATAAATGTATCTTTATTAATAATGATTTTGTTTAACAAAGGTATCTTTATTAATACACTATGAATTATTTTATTTAATAAAATAGATTTAATATATAAAGCATGAACTTTGAATATAGTATATCTCCCATTATATTACTCTGGTATTTTTTTTAAGTAAGAATTTGTATTACCTTCAAAGAGATTACATACGTAGTGGGCTTGGGTCACCAAAAATGGAAACCAACCCAAGCCTCATCATAGTCCAAAAAGTAAACAACCCCAAAACGGCCTAGAGAAAAACTGCAAATGTTTCATAATAGTCCTATACATATAACAAACTATAGGCTCCAAAATTGAAATAAAACTAGAAACTGAAACTATAGGGTTATGGTGAACAACCATAACTAGTTCAATAATTATCCTTTCCTTGAGGTCGGTTGTCCTTTTGGCACGGCTCCATAGGAATGGGCCTATCCAGGATGATCACAACCTAGGTGGTCATATCTTGGTCAAGCGGAAACAACATAAGGAAAGAAGAAGAGAGATCTTTTTTTCCAATTTCTCCACCTTGAATTTTAAGTTATCGACCTCTCCTCTAAACACAAAGATGAGCTTCAAATGGTCCTCTACCAATCGAAATTCCTTGGTATCTACGTAGGAATGATCGTCCATCGGTTGTGTCTTCAAGGGTTGAGAAGGAGGGATTCCCTCCACCGAGAGTGAAACCTTATTAGTGACTCCACATTGAGATTTAATTCCTCCTATGGGCACATTCTCTTCATCCAATCATTCCACCTGACATCCCCATGCTAAAGCATCCTCCGAACCAAGATGCAAGATTAACCCAACCAATTTGGAATTGGGTTCACCACACGACCCAACGCCTTGAACTTGAGAAGAACTGACTACCTTCTCCATATCAACCTAAGATGGGATCAAGCCTCCTCGCTGCACTCCTGACCACCATTGAGACCCCCTCCCTCGACGAACATGGCCTCGTTACCTGACTCACAACATATTGAGAGGAGTGATTCCAACACCACCAATTAGGGTGACATTTGAAACTACTCCCATCCTCCATCTTAACCAAAGTAGAGTAAACTTCAAGGGTGAGCCAACATTAGAAAAATTCATGCCAGAGATTGTCCTTCTCATTTCAAGGCCATCAACCTACAACTGCACATCAAGTGAATTCAATGTTTGAATGACCCTGCAATAATTTCCCTGTGCGACGGCGGTACCACAATGTATATCCATGGCTCTATTCGCATGCACTAACCACCCGATCGCACTAATTCTCATACATCAATTGTAATGGGGAATGTTGTCCATGTACTCACCTTGAAATTGGAGTTGTTGGGTGGAAATAAATGCATTCCCCAAGTTTTCTAGCATTAACTCCATCATGACACCCCATATGAGGATGTGTTGTCTTTCTTGGCCATTCTTATACATTCCAGGAATAGAGGATTCTTAGGTCTGTGAAAATGGCCATAGTCTAGATATTTCTCCCTTCTATCTACCCCAGCATTAGTGATCTTGTCTGCAATTTTATTGGCTTCACACCGAACATGAGATGGGAAAAAGAAAAAATTAGGAAGCAAGAAAGATTTCATAAATTCAATACTACTTAGGAGCCTCCAGCTGGGAGAAATATCGGTAGGCTCTGAACCATTTAGAATCTTGGAAAACATGCCAAGAATTATTTTGGAGTTCCCTTCCATAATTAAATGATGAAATCCATGGTTGGCCTCATGGATTCCTCATATGAGAGCCCAAAGTTCAAAATCATTGTTCATGTCATGCCTAAGGCTTCCAGATAATATGTGGTGAATCTGACCTTGATCGTCCAGAAAAACTACCCCAAAACCATCTGGTCTGATATTTCCCTTTAATACACCATTGAAATTGAATTTGAGGAAGCTAGAGGGAGGGTTCTTCCATTTCTCCGAGCTTCTAACAGAGGAAGAACGATTGGGGTTTGGATTGGGATCTAGGGCTAAACATAGATCCCATTGGAGTAGAATTTCTCATTCCCTTTGATCATAAGTAAAGTCTTATGCAAACCATTTTGTTTTTGAACTATTTCTATGACATTGACTTGAATTTTGGGCTAGATTTCTTGTCGGGGCATATGAGTGGACTGGAATATTATTTTATTTCTCTCTTTCCATAATTTCCACAAGAGGAATCCTGGTAGAAGATTCCAAATTCTTAAGAACCAAATATCAAAATAGCATAAAAACCTCATAAAACGTACTCAGCGCCTTGACAAAGAGATAAATTCAGATAATAAGCCTCTTCGAGGGAGAAACCTCCTTATACATCATATGAATTCATAATTACAAGATGATTCCAAATGAAAAGGTCTCTTTGGTATATATAGGAGACTAAGAGGTACAATTAAAACTAATGGACCCAAGATGACATAAATAAAATAACAATACTAATGTAATATGCCCCAATTAAGGGGTAATGTGCCACGAATTAGGGCTTAACATGCCCCTCCCCTTCAGACTGTTGATTAAGGTTGGTTGTCATTGATGTCAACCCTTGAAGAAAGACCCGTAGCACAAAGGTTTGGGTAATGGACCCAATATTGTTTGATGTAAATATGACTCATTATTGT